>BGPR01016601.1:0-33899 GCA_013235015.1 Araneus ventricosus | reverse complement strand
GCACACCCTACAGATTGAGAATCGTTGATGTGTAAAATTAAGTAATTCCTTGAATTTTTATTTGTTTAATACTTTTAATAATTTAATGAATAAAACAAATTATTTCTTACTAATTTTTTTTCTATGAAAGAGAACAATTCTTTAAATCATTACATTAAGTTACTTTATTTTATAAGAAAGTTACTTAAAATATTCATGAGAAAAAATGCATGTAACCTTCTACTTTTTTAAAAATATATATATCATTAAACATATGATGCATCAACATAATTCAATAGTGATAGTAAATAGTTATAGAAGCTCTAGTGAAAAATATTTAATTCTTTAAGGGGCTGCTACTATGGGAAACAAATTTACTCAGAAGTTTAGTATATGCAAAAAAGTATAGAAAAATATTCAAAGTTCTCTTTTTTGTCTCTGATAATACATTTCTATCAGTTAATATTGTGGATAATAAGCATAATTTATCCAAATTCATTTACTGTATGCAATCCTTATTGTAATGAGCCATAATAAAGAGTTTACCATTATATGTATATGATCCAAATCTATCAATGTATTAAATTAATTTAATATGTCTAATCCTTTTCAACCTGATAATTTGGCATATTCACTACCAATAATTTTTAAAATAATAAAAATATCATATGCAATAACCAAACTACAAGCACAAAAACCATTCAATACTAAATTTTATCACATCAACAAAACATTTAGATCATAATCAATAAAATTGAAATATTTCTTTCATAACCAACCTATAATTTTAAATTTACGTAATAATTCAACATGAGCCCAAAACACATCATCAGGATCAAAAGGAATTTTTTCACGCAAATTTTCTTGACTCATGTTCATTAAGTCTTGGCCTGAATACTTCCACTCATTATGACCTATTTTGGGTATTTTAAAATGGTGTGTAGCCCACTCTAACCAAAGCTTTACATGATCAACAGTCCATGCAGATGGATCTGCGGAAGAGAGAAAGAAAGAAAAAAGGTTTAGTAAAAAGATAATTCTGACAATTTTTCATTGCTATAAAATTAAAAGGAAAAAAATAATCAACAGAGACATTTTTCATCATAACAATTGATGAACATTTACTATGAGGGAAGAGGAACCCTATAAAACACACAGGAAAGAAAGTTTAGTACCTTTTTTTTCAATTAAACCAATAGCAGTTGCAACATGCACAGAAAAACAGGAGTCATGTCGCAAACTTTTGCTAACCATTTGTCACAAGGATGTTAACTTTATATACTTTTGCACATTTGAGAACCTCCATCCTAACAAAATTTCACTAATGGCATAGTGACGATAAACAGTGCCTGAGCCTTAATATTGATTTTATCCTACCCCTCTGATGGTATAATTTGTCTTCTGTCTTTCTGATGTTTAAAATAGCAGCATTCAGAAAAATCCATTCAAATTATTTTCAATTTATTAAAAAATATTTTCCGATGCTGTTATGCTTTTGGAATTTGCAACAACATATCACAACATGTAAAAATCTTGAAATATAAAATGAAAAAAAAAATTATTCATGTGTATAAGTAGATAATATAAGCACATTGATACATGCATTTGAAGCAAACAAATAATATGTCTACAAATTGCAGCTTTTATTTGTGTACTCTAAACCAGATCAATCATGCTTGAAATTTACAATTTTTAATGTTACTTGTGAAGCTTCTGATTATTTCCTCATTATTTCTGGCAGGCAAGGAATTTATATTCCTTATTACATTGCTGTTAAACAAATTGCCTGTCACTCAACTGCACCTGCATATTGGAAACATTATGCCTATAGTATGAAATTTTTAAATTACCACTAGAAATTCCATGTTTTTCTTGTATTTTACGAAAATCAGGGGCAATAATCCACCGCAAGGAATCCTGCTCCTCTATAGATGATTCGTTCCTCCTCTGATGACCAGAAGATTCGACAAAAGTTGTGTCTCCCAATAAGTAAATACGAGCAGAAACTACAGAAAAGAAATTCATGTTTAAACAAATACAATCAGAAATTCACATATTAAAAGAAAGAGGTTCACAATAAAAATAATACCCTCGTCATTTATTGGAGGAGACATTGTAATTTCTTCAGCTGGCTTAAGGACATCAGCTATATTTATTTTCTTTATTCCTGCCCAGAAACATAAATAAGAATTATACTAATGATCAGTTGCAACAACCACTGATAAATTTACTGATTAGCAGCAAACAAATACAAGCATTTAGACTTCTTTCACAATATTACATATAGAATGAGACTTATAATAATAAAATGTAACAATGATAAGGAATGAAATTAAAAGAAATAAAGTTGTTGAATAACGAAATAACTTTTTAAACACAAATTTAATCACTCTTTTAAAATCAATTTTATGCTTCCCTCTTTTGTTCATGCAGTGTCAAGAGAAAGACAATGACTAATATTTTGCAAAAAAAGCCCGTATAAAAAAGGGATACTGTAAAAGCATTTACAGTTTTATAACAAGTGCCCTTTTTTAAATCTAACTTCCACTTAATATAAGGTGATTTTAAAAATATATATATTTTTCAATTTTGCATATGAATTCTCTAATAATGAATTTAAAGGTGTTTGAGCATTTGCTTGACTTTTTAAAACATAAGTTTGAAAAATTGTCAAATTTAAAAGCCAACATTTTTTAAGTGCTTTTTACAAAGACTACATTTTTTTAAGGTCTTAAAAAACTGAAATAATAATTTTACACCAATGATGAATAATGAGTTCATACAGTAGTATATTAAAGGTCAGTGGTGCCCCAAAGGCTTTGCTTTTTTTTCACTGTCCTTCATAATATTTGGTGTTACTACTTTATTTTACTACTATTTTGTTATCCCTAAGTCTGGTGACCACCGTACATCTATCACCATTACACCACTAAACTTATAATTAACCAAAATTATCAATTTACTCAAACAGAGTGGCTACAGAAACTGTGAAAAAAAAATTTCCCTGACTAAACTTAGAACATTTCCCTGATTTATGGCTACTAATTATAGTAGTTTCCTGGCTTTCTCCCTACTCAGAATCACTATAAGTGTACAATATACATTATTAAAAACAGCCCCGAGCCCACGGGGGTGCTGGGGAGTTTAGGATATGTGGTGTTGCTACCTTTGGGAATGTCTCTATTTTTATTTATTTTGCTCGTTCCACAAACACTCAGGCAACGTTTGGTCTTTTTTAAAAATTGATATGTGTTTTAAAGGTAGAGACATTTTGATTGATCATTTTAATTAATGTGTGTTTAAAGAAAGTATTTTGTGTTCTGTTATGTGTTTTAAGAAAGGATTTAGTTGAGCTTAAATTGAAGTGACTTTCTTGGCAAGTTACAGTATTATTCATATGTGTTTTAAATATTTATGTGCTTAGGATGGTTTTTTAATTTTTGCGTACTTTAATTAGGGCTTTTAAAGTTTTTTGGGGGCTTTTTAGGGTTTTCTTGATGTAGTTTGCTTTTTTCCTTCAGTGCAAGACGGGCAGGGATGAAATCGCCGTCGCGAGGGATGACTTGTTGTTTTTGCATCCGGTAGGATGTCCACAAGATGGCGAATTTTTCGGAGTGGGTGTCAGGCGGATATGGACGTCGTCCCTTTTCGGACTCTTGACCAATTGAAAACGGGGTCTTACGTCACTGTGACGCGTTTCTCGGCGATGGTATTTTAGGGGGTGCGCGAGGTGCGAATCGCTCTCTTGTCTTCTCGGCTCTACTCTTGGCACTGTCCTTGGGACTTCTCTTGGCTTGGCCTCGGCCACCCAGCCCCGAGCCCACGGGGGTGCTGGGGAGTTTAGCGTCTTGGCGGACGTGAGACGACGCTCGCGTAAGAAGGTACTTAATCGCTGTGCATCCGACAAGCAATAGCAATGGTGAGCCTTTGACAGCAAAGATTGGATTTAGATAGCATGATGGAAGTCCCGTATAGAGTTATTTTTTTTGCTTCGGATGGGACTTTTCGAATCTGAGTTCATCGTCTGAATAAGGCAGGCTGGCTGCGATGTCACGGATGCGTGAATTGGACCATGCCTCGAGCGGGACTATTCTGTCGGTATGTTGAGGTGCATTGCTGTCTCGTCTGTTTTGGGTGATGCTCGGGGTGGTGCAGAAGATGACTCGGAGTGCGGCGCGGGAGGTGTAAACTTCTTACATAGGCTTTCTGCTTGGGACCAGGCTGAGTGGGGTCCCGTCGGAGAATCTGAAAAGAAGGGTTGATTCACCGATGGACGGCCATTAGTTGGAAAAGGCGTGCTCCTCCTCGATGGAAAGGTGCTTGAGGTGTTCCCGACCCTCGGAAAATGGAATCCATTGATGTGCGAGAAGGCGGTGCAGCCCGGTGACCAGATAAGTGGAGACTTTCATTTCGTTTATCTTTTCCTTTTAATACTTTCTAATTTGGGGTCTAGTTACCTCACGAAATGACTGGGCCGGGTCTGGGAAGTTTTACTACGGGATGAAAGAATTTAAGCTGTTTCTGTAACTTATGATTAGCCAGGAAATGAAATTGAATCATGTGAATGCTATTGTGTTGTTTTTTTTTAAAAAAATGTTCTTACTACCTTTTTATGATTGTGTGTTAAGAGTGCAAATTAACTGAATAAATTGTAATTGATTTAATGTCAAATGGGGACTGAGTCGCGTGATTAAAAAATTCAGTAAGCAATTAAAATTCTCTAGAGGATGGGTTGAGAAACTGTATATTTCCTAATACAGATATGATGGGTTAATGTTTTTATGACTGCTCACAGAGTTAAATTTCCAATGTTGATGGGACTAAACAGATGGCGGTTAATTGAATCTTTTGAAATATAAGTAGTGCAAGTAAGTTGAATTAACAGAAGTTATAGAGGACTTAAAAGGGATTTAGAGGAGTTTCATTTCCGCGACTCATTCCTCATCTCGTATTTTTATATTTTCTTTTATATTTTCTGTGTCACAATGGTAGCAGTAGTTAAATAATTGATATGCAGGTTGGGCGCCCACCATTCCTTTTTTTAAAACTTATGCAATTCCTAAATCTGTTTAATGTATAATCATATTATTACTTAGAAACTTAATAAACGTTATATGATTTAAAACTTACTTACTGTGTTCCTCCCTTTTTTCACACATGGGATTCATCCTTAAAGTTGATCTGAGGCTTTGGTTAGTACTTTGGGTTTTTGCACTTAAATAAATACACAACGCAACTCACCATCCTTATATTGTGATAACCTTTAGCAAATTGAATTTCCTTTACCCTTTGAATACCTTTTGAAGGCTTGGCTGAATGCTTTACGAGAATTATCTTGGTGAATGACTTTGCTTAACTTAATTATATAAAAAATTCAGTTATTCTTGGATTTACAGGTAATCAACTCATTCTTGTAAATTATGGTAAAAGGTTAATAAGGTAAAACCACCACATTTACCAGTTATTAAATATGAAAAAATAATATATTTTTATGAAATCTAATTTTTAAAAAATGGAATGAACATACTAAAAAAATCAATTAAAACAGTATATTACATTTCTTATATGTAAAAAATACTGGAAATTAACAAAATACTTTACTTCTAAAACTGCATAAGAATTCTAAGAAACATTAAAATTGCAACACAAGTTAAATTATATTAACAGTACAGATTATTATGATCTTTGATCAAAACTTTAAAACAGTTCAATAACAGTGCTCTTTGCATGAGTACCAGAATAACATGTTGCAGCATAAATATAAAAATGGTATAATTATACGCACCTAATAATATATATTTTAGCAAAGATTTAAACAAGAGAAACTGCCAAAATATTACTTCAAATCTTTATTCTTTTATAAATGAATATAAGTCTTTTTTTAAAAAATTCCATCTATTATTAAAAATAATGCTAGACATAAGATACTAATTTATATATAATAACTCAAGTAACAAATAACTATTAATTTTCCCTGATTTTTAGATATTTTTATGAATTTCCCTGACTTTTCCAGATTGAACAAATTCCCTGACTTTTCCCTGATATCCCAGTTCTGTTGCCACCCTGTCAAATAAATTTGATGCACAATCAACAAAACATAAATAAAAAAAGGCAAAATATACTCATAAATATATGCTCTTATTCAAAATTTTTGTTAGAACAGTGGTATATTAAAGGTCAGTGGTGCCCAAAAGGCTCTGCTTTTTTTTTTTTTCACCGGCCTTCGTCATATTTGGTGTTGCTATTTTATTTTACTACTATTTTGTTATCACTAAGTCTGGTGCCCAAGGTACATCATCTATCACCACTAAGCTTATAATTAACCAAAATTATCAATTTGCTCAAATAAATTTGATGCACAATCAACAAAACATAAATAAAAAAGGGCAAAATATACTCATAAATATTTGCTCTTATTCAAAATTTTTGTTAGAATCTTCACAATATTAAGGGAAGACATATTATTAAATTTTTCTATAAAAAAAGTTAGCATACCATCCATTTCTGCTATGTTCACATTAATTTGAACTAAGCCTTCACCTTGCACACACTGGTTAACTAAATTTTTTGATGCATCTAACTGTAAGGAGGGAAAAGATGGAGGAAAAAAGTTAGCTCAGAAAAATTCAAACATATGTAATCTTAAGAACTAAAATTAAAACTTCATCAATAAGCTGACGAAGTCTAAATAATAATAAGATTTTATTAATTAAATCTTAATAATTGAACCATGATAAACTTTTAAACACATTTCCCCCTTTCTTATAACTACATCCTTCATGACAGTTTTATAAATAAAAATTAAATCCTATTTCTCATTTTTCAAAATATCAAGGACAACACACTGTATTTTATTTAGAAAGAAATACATACTGAAGCAAGATCTTACAGCCATTCTGCTTATCAAAAATGAACCTTGGCATTAGAATACTAACAAAATAGATACATATTGTTACAAAGCTATAAAATCGTTCCCCCGAGATGCTAATCTTGGTGACAAACTTCGCGACTTGGTGGCAAAGGAATTTTCTAGAACAACCTCGAACTTTCAACCTATTTTTACTGGTTTCATGAACTTTCTAGAGATTACATCACTTCCTACGTAATGAAGTCACTTCCTGTTGAAAAGTATAAAGACAAGCTCTCAAGCCAAGAGAGTTAGTTGGAATTTGACCTGCAAGCAAGCTGGTGAGTTAACAAGAAACCTTTGAGAGTTGTGCTGAGATTTATTGGTAGTCTCTGTTGTGAATTTTTATTAGTGCTGTGTTAATAGTTGTGCTACGTTTCTTTGCTTGAGAATATATGTAAAATAAAGAGCTTTATTTTTTTTAAATCCTGTTTATTGGATTACCCCACAAAGCAATTTTGTTACAATATGAAATAGCTCCCAATGAAATAATAGAAAGTACAAGTCACTAGGAGAAATGTCACTAATAGAAAAAGAAAGAACACAAATAATGGCAAATGAACAAAAATTGAAGTACAGACTACATCATCAGAGTCAAATAGATAGAACTATGTTCATTATGGAATTATATTAGTATATACTTATAAGTAGCAGTCACTTATACTAACCTCCTGAACATCTTGCAGAAAAAAACGATAATCAGACAAATCTGTTCCTGTTCTCTGCTCAAGAAGTGATCGAAGAGTATTTAAGGGCTTTGTAATATCCATATATTCAATTAGTGTATCAATATTGTTTTCAACTGTTAAACTGAAATTTAAAAAAAAAGAAACATCTCATACACTGTTTAAATAAAAAAAAATACAGCAATTTGATTTCATATATTTATTAAGATGAATCAATATCCAGAAAGTATTAAAAAATTAAACTTGTTTAATTTCATAAGCAACAATTAAAAAACATTAAATTCATTAATTTAAAGAAGCATGATAAACTTTCAATTATACACATATAAACATATCAATCTTTACCAAGTTAAAATAAATGTATTAATATTCGAACGCAAAAGAATTTGCAAAATGTTTTGACAAAGCAAGCCATTTAATACAATAACATCAAATTTCTGATTTGTAATTACCACAGCTGAGGGGGATAGGAAGGAAGTAAACCATTGAAAAAAATATTGTAACAACCTGCACTTTCTATATATTATCTATTCTCACAGGAAAGCCCCAAAATTATTTATCAGTTTGATACTTTTCCTTTAGCTCAATAACTTCCAACTTAACTATATCAAGTACAGCATTATTATGTGTCTCAGTTGATGCAAAGTCATGTTTTTTCAAAGTAAAATTTCTGCACTCAGTTAATTTTGAGATCATACATAGCTGCTAAGCTAATTTGAAAGTGATATTTTACAACTTTGTTGCTTGCTGACAAATATTATCAAGATAACAGAAAAGTATCACAAATTTATATTTTTAGTATAGTAGGACTAATGGAAATTAACAGAAAAACTGGATTACAAGCTTTCATAAACACCTTTTGCAAAATTCAAAACAAACCTTTCCTCATCCTGTACAATGTCTTCAGTATGAACAATCTCAACTATCTCATGTGGAGATTCTAAAACAGCTCCCATTGAGCTTGCTGTCAACTGTATACCTTCCAGGCTTTCCATAGCAGCAACTTCATTGGAAATAGCAGCTGCAACCCTTGCTTTCTTTTCTGCAGCATTTTCATCAGAAGAACTTGAATCGCTAACACGCTTCATTTATAATCTGAAAATATATATTATATCTTTAACATTAATCTTTTTTATATATATACATATACAGTGAAACTGGTGTATAACGAAACTGTCTATAATGACAAATCTGCCTATAACGATATTACTTTTGGTTTTGGCAGGATTCCTATTTATGCATTGTATTTTCAACCTGTCTACAACAATTACTTTTTAGACTTGCCAGTCTTTAACAATAATTTTATTTCTTTAGAAAGCAAATACAGTAAAATCCCGGGGCCGGCCCGCCCGAGAAGTGACAGCCTATGATCAAGAATGCCAGATAACAGAGAAATCAGGGGAAGAGGGCTAGAAACCGGAGCCTGTTGAAGCAGGGGAATCCGGGCCTGGGGGGCTAGTACGTGTCATGTGCACATATGTTTATTACCTCTGATTCCTGGTGGGCATTAATCTGTTTATTTGCATTTAGCACTTTGGACTGACCACTTGTTCCTTGAAATTTGCTTTTGACGGGTTAATACTGTGGATCTATGATAACACAGCGTAAAACTTTGGCATTTGAAGAAAAGTTAAAATTTTAGATCGGTATATAAAATTGTATATTTTCTATGTTTATAAAATACAATTTTATATCTGTGATTGTTTGTAAGATGAACTAATAAATGATGTTAACATATTAATACATGCACAAAACATTAGATGTGCAAATCCTCAAACTGTCTATAATAATAACCTGTCTATAATAATATATTTTCTAGGTCCCTACAATATCATTAGACAGGTTTTACTGTATAATATAAGATTAAAATTTTGTCTCAATAACACTTTTTTAAAAAATTTAAGCAGAAGTTTTAATAAATCCGGTAAAACTGAAGTTTAGGATGCGGTATTGCTTTGCTCGTCTTAGGATCACTTGCTGTTTGTCGCCAAGAGGAAAATGGTTTGGTGGTGAGAAAACATTTGTTTTGGGTGTGCAGTGAGGTTTTTAATGGTCTCTTGTACATGCGATGCCTACGGCATCTGAAGTGCATACCAGGCAATTTTTTTTTTAACTTAAAAAAAAAAACATCAGCGGTTTCGCTAGCAGTGGTAACCTATAGCTTCGCTTGTTCATTGAAAACGCAAAAACTATTAATTAATTTCTCCATTTCGAGCCGTCAATCTCTTAGAGACAAATGTTGGCTATGCCACTCACAGTTGTGCCGAGAAAAAAATGACAGAAATCAAGACCACACCCTAAACTTTAGTTTAACTATAAATTCTATTAACAAATGTAATAACTACTTTTCCAGAATTTTGACAGCACTTTTCTCAAACAACGAATTTTACCTCCAAATGCCACTTTTCTGTTAGTGAGGCAGACACCAAATGTTTCTATTTTTCCATTATTTTTATTAATTATTTACATATTTATTGCTATATTTATAGTTGCTTATCTTTTTTTATTTCTTTATTATTGATATAACATTATTGTAAATTGTGTTTATTATTATAATTATTGTTATTATTAGGGATGTAATGAATAGTGATTTAGCCGAATAACTGAATATTCAGCCAAATATCAAACTTTTAAAAACATTTCCCTTTTGAATATAAATTAAATATTTTTTAAACTTTAAATGAAAAAATTTAAAATTAAATAAAATTGAGTTTTTATTATTTGAATATTTTAAAAAATGTTAACTTTATGTATATTTTTAATATTTTAAATACCTTAATTCCAATAATAAGAAATGAGAAACTCTATTTTGGTATTGCTTCAAAGAAATAAAAGAGTCATCATCTATAGTATATATATAGTAAATAGTCTATACTTATAAGTCAATGTTTGCATGTGTGAGTGTGTGATGTCCAGATGAATCTATTGCACTTACAGCCTTGAAATTTGGTACACAGGCAGTCTTAATGGTGACTCAATGCATCTTGAAGCCAGAATTTTAAAATTTAATCTAGAAATTTTTTTATTTAATGCTTTGTGGTGTTTTGGTTGATTTTTCACACTAATTTCTCAATAGAATGGTTTTGAATAATTGTACGAAAAATAGATAAACCATCGGAAAAAGCTCACGATTTGCGTTCTAATGAAGTTAGTTTTGAATTTCTGATGTAATTTAGTGAATTTTGAGAAAATTTTAAAAAATAAGTCAGTTTTGCCATCGAAATTTTATTTTTGTTTTTAAATTTTCTGCATCCAACGTTCTAATAACACTATTATCTTCAATTTTATTCTGCTTATAACTGCAACGGTTCTGTCGGATTTAAAACAAGAACAGTTAAAATTTCTTTTCCCGTTTTTTTTTTTAATTAATTTTTCCCAGATTAGTTCAAACAGTTTTTCTGCTAGCGAGATTTAACAGAGAGAGTTTCTCTGGAATGCATTGTTGCAATTTCATTGGCTGGTGTGTGACCTTCCTCGCGGTAGGTGACATCATATGCTTTCATTTCCAGCATGCATTTCTACAATTCGATTCCTTCCCACAGGTGACGTCATTACATTCACGTCATTGTCATCTCAATAATATATACATTTCTGTTTTGATAAATGTCATTATCGCAAAGAAAAATCTTTGTGTATCTTTTGTTTTGATTTTGTTTCCAAAGCTTTTTCGAGTCATTACTCTAGATTCTTATTTTGATTAAGAACTTCTAATAGGTAGGATGGAATGTTTACTTAATTGGTGGGAGAAAAAAATGCCGAAAATTTTCCAACATTCGCAAATTTAGCATGAAATTATCTTTCAGCGCCTGCAAGCAGTGACCGTTTATTTTCTGAAGATAGTAATATATATGAAACCATATGGAACAGATTACTATAAATGATATATACAACATTATTAAATACACTTATGTACTATGCAAATTTGGATAAATGTTAGATTTTTTTTATAATAAATGTAGTGGAATGTAATTCTGAAAAATTCTTTATTAAATATATATTTAAAACAGCAATTTTTAAAAACATTTTATTCTGAATTTATTCTACCGAATATCTGTTTAGAATTCGGCCAGACCGAATATTCTGAAAAGCACTGAGTAGACTTAATATTTACTACATCCCTAGTTGGTATTATATGCATATGAAACCAAACGGAACTTACTTCCTCCTAAAATTGTTGAAAAATTACTGTTCTTGCATAATAATTTCAGGCTTTTCAATGATAAATTGTACTACCTCTGTCCCGTAATAATAGTAGCAAGAGAATATTTAAACGGGAATTATTGACGAATGTAGCTGTAAGTTATGTTGTAGCGCAAAATTGCGAAGACTTCAATCAAAATCAATGTTTCATGACACCTGTCATTTGTTTTGACGCACATCTTTCAATTTTTATGTTAACCTAATTATTATGAATTATAACTATTTTTCTAATTTCATCCGCTGATTGAAATCAACTGTTTAATTTCTGTTGAATATCAACCCATTGTAAAAGTAAGATGAAAAAAGGAGTTTTTAAGCAAAGATCAAGTTGCAATTCTTCATGCATCAAAGGAAAGACGAAAAGTTGCAGAAAAGTGCAATTACGTTAGCTGCAAAACAATTTAAGTGCAACAGAATGACCTATGACGAATGAAACTATCTGAACACTCAAAATAATAATTAGGAATAATATTTTTAATATATTGTTTAATCTAATCTAGTTTTTTCATTATAAATGCTGTGTCCTATATTTATTTTCTTTTGCTACTATTATTATGGGGCAAATAAAATTCTACTGCTACTATTATTATGGGACAGAGGTAGTATGTAACTTTTTTTAAATACACCTATGCAACTTAAAATTAGGTAAATGTTAGGAGATTTTTTTAAATAATAATTGTATCGAAATGTAATTCTACAACATTCTTTGTGAAATGTGTATTTAAAAGCACATTAAAAAGATATTATTACCCTGAATATATTCAGCTTAATACTGAATAGTAGCCAAATATTCATTACATCCCAAGTTATTATCTATTTAACATAATCAATTATCATTATGTATAATTATGTTAAAGGCCTTATAGGCCATTGTGCAAAAAACATGCTATTAGATAACAACTGGATAAAGAAGAACATAACCAAAAATATAGTAAAAAATTCTCTTTAACAAGTATATTTTAAAATTCTTTAAAAAAAAAAAAAAAAAAAAAAAAAAAAAAAAAAAAGGTAAATGTTAAGTTTAAGATCTGAAGCCATTCCTCTCCACTTTGCATCGTCGATCCATAGCCGCCAAGAGGAAGAGGAAGAGGTTTAGCGATGTGTTTATACTGCAGAATTTCTCGTTTTTGGAATTTTTAAAAAAACCCTAGATTCCTAACATTCATTGAAAAGGAGTAGCTATTAGGTTCCTGCTTTGCTCAAAGCGAAGCCACTGATGTTTTTTACGCCTTCGCAAGAGAACAATAAAATGTTCACTGCGCACCCAAAACAAATGTTTTCACACCGCCAAACCATCTTGCTCTTGGTGACAAAAAGTTGACAATACAAAGCAGAGATGAACAGCTCCATACCTTAAACTTAACTTTCACCAAAAAAAATTCTGAAAACTCAATTGGACAAGAACTGAAATATTTTCATGAATTGCTGCAGAATTCGGTGAGAAAAACAAGATTTTCAGAAATTAATACATGCAAATGAATGAGTGGAAAGTAAAAAAAAAACAACACTTTTTATAGTTACAACATTTTATTTTCTTTTACTTTGGTTCATTAAAATAATCCAACAGTGTTGATTGATGAAGCTGCTGATTACTGGAAATAGTAACTTCTTTTCTAATATACTTAAGACTTTAAATTCTTCGTCTGTTGAACCTTGAATGGATGCTAAGTACTGTCGAACTTTCTCCAGGGCTTCGATTGTTTCTGTCTTGTTGGATGGAGTTTGATACATATTCTCGACATTGCTATCCTCACCTGAACTGTTTTGTTTTTCTTCCAAAAATTCAGATGCCAAAGCTTTTACAGTCGCTTGTGAGCGGATTGCGATGTCGTTATCAATGTTGACAAAAGCATTAACGTCATCGACGCTGCACCCTTTTTCAATTGCGATTTGCAGCAAAGTCTCTTAATGGTTCCGGGTTGATGATGTCCTCACTGAGGATTTCTTCTGATTCTGCATTTGTTATGAACCATGCATGTCGGAAACAATTTGGAACACTTTGTGCAGGGTTCATACACATTTCCTTAAAAGAAAATCAAGGACTAAAAAAAACCCCCAAAAATAAGGACCTCTAAATTGAATAAACTTAATGAATTGTCACACACATTTTTAAATAAAATGTCTCATTTTTGCAAATTCAGCCTATTAGATGATAAAGTATAATATAAAACATAGAAGATACGTTACAAATTTAACACAACAAAAACTCCTAAAAATATGAGTTAATAAATTGATGAAAAAAAACCCATGAAACTGCTAATCAAATTAAATATCTTTTAATTCCAAACTTTTTTCATTCAATTTTACATCCAAGGTATTTATTTTAATTTCTTTTTCAGTAATTGTTTTTCTTAGTTCATGCGATTGAATAAATAAATTTATGTCCTTTGACTTTTCAGCTTCATTAGCTAAATCATTTGCTTGGTGCATGTCCTTTTGGAGGAACATTTTCTTTTGTTTAAAAAAAATGTATTTCCTCCTCTAGAGCTTTTTGTTTCAGTCTTTTCTTTGGATCTTTCACTTTCTTTCTTTTTGCTCTAGCTGAGGTGGCAGCCATCCTCATTTCCTTAGTAATTTTTAAGTCATAAATAGCCCCAGACAGCTTAATAAATTCATGAATTACACGCTGAGAAATATATGAACGCCTTTTAAATTTTCTATTTCCAGGGCCTTGTTCACCGAAACACCTCCTTGTCCGTGTGACAGTATTAATACCATTTTGATAATCTTTCAAACTTTTTCATAATGATTATTGTTAAAATAAGTTTGTAAAAAAAAATCAATCGAATCACTCTTTGGATTGAAAGAAGTAAATTCAAATGAATTTGGCTTTACAATATTTAACAGAAAATCTACATAGAGTAACAAAATTTCGTCGCAATCTTTTTTCCAAAATACGTTTATTTTTGTGACAACAGAATCAATACCTTTTTCATTTTTTCCTGTGCTTTTTCGGGATATCCACCCATTACTCGTGGATCAATGTAAATCGCATGTTTTACTGGTGCGTAATTCAGAGGACATTTCGGCATGAAATGTTTTACCATTGTTATGATGTTTTTTCGACTATCCTGCCTGAGTGTGAAAACATCCTTGTCTGCCAATTCCTTATTTTTTATCTTTTCTTTTATTAGTTGCTCTGCAGCAAATCCTAAATACACTTAACTTTTATCATTATATAAGTATGGGTCACTGAAGTTGAATTTGCATAAAGTCTCAGGTTTCTCAATTCTTTCTTTCTCTGGTTTCAAAATTTTGAAATGTTGAATGCAACCATTAACAAGCTTTAAAACATCACTAGCAAAAAATGGAAGTAATTTTTTATCATTTTGATACTGTTCTAAAAAAGGTAACAGCACTTTTGACAATCATTCCTATGGAACCATAGACAATAAAGGCCATCTGTAACTCCTCCCTTATTTCCCAAAGTGTATGCGATGGATATGGATTTGTAGAACGCGAGCAGTGTCATCCCTCCCATTCCGCGAGAGCCACATCGATCGCGACTAGAGCCGCCGAGAAGGAGGAATTAGAAAAACGATAATCATTAAAATTTTAAATTTTTGAATAATGGCACGGTAAAAAGTAAGGACTTTTTAAAAATGGGGCATAAAGATAAGGATTTGTAAGGACTTTTAAAGACTAAATGTAAAAAAAAGTGCTTTGAAGGACGCGTGCGAACCCTGTTTGTGATGAAACGGAACTCCAACTTTTGTGTACATAGTTAATCGCATCTAAAACCAAAACTTCTAGCTTTTCATTCAAATCCAATGCTTTTATCAGGTCCTTTACAAGCATTTTTTGTACTTTCGTTTAAAGTCACGAATTATCCCTTGATCTAAAGGCTGAAGAAGTGCAGTTAGATTTGGAGGAAGAAAAACAATTTTGATTGCTTTTAAATTTTCAGGATGATTACAGTTACTGACAATGATGGCAACATTTCTTTTCTGACGCGAAAACTGAGAATCCTGTTTACGAATATGTTGTGCCCAAATCATTGTAGTCATCCATGCATTTGAATTTGCTTCTTATTCAACTGGCAGGGATTTAATATTTTTAAAGCAGCATGGCTTTTGCTTATCACAAGTAGTTTAAGTTTCTCATTTCCACTCATAGGGAGGAAGCAGTAAAAACTGAAGGGGTTTTCTCTCCGGCATCGCCGTTGCAACGAGGTGACCTCAAAGGTTCGGGAATGAGTGAAGAAAGGGACTTGTGTGTCTACCAGCCTTTAAAAGTTTTCCGAGGTGCCTTTGTTGACAACAGCGGTGATGGAAAGTTTTCTTTTGGAGGAGTTTTTGCTTGATGGAGACCTGTAAGCTGGTCCCACGACCACAATATCTGAGGGTAGACCGAGTGCATAATACCTGTAAGGGCAGACATGTTGGTAGAACTTATGTGGATCCAGAGTCTCAGATCGACTTCGTGCTCAAAGGGAAAACAGATGGCTTTGTGATGCGAAACCATTATGATGATTGCAATAGCCAAGATGGCTCATCTCGAGTGCATTTTGTGATCATCCATGCTTGGGAAGCCAGTCGGGTCACCGGGCTTCCCCTCTATAGACATGAGAACCGGCATTCAAACCAACAAAACGTGAATCTCCAGCATAGACCACTCGTGAACCAAGGTGCCTAGCTGCCTGAACTATGATGATTCCGAATGGGTTCCTGCCTCCCATGTTTCCTCTCGAACTCCTCCAGATAAGTTTTTCTCTGCATGTTAAATTTTGTTATTTATTATATTATGCTGTAATGTATCGCGTAAAAATTTTTAGTTTGAAGAACATTAGAAAATCAAACAAATTATTTTGGGTAGTCCTTGTTAAAATTGCACTAGGTGTAGGGATTAAGTAATTAAATAAATAATTATTCTATAAATTGTAAGCCAATTAATTAGCACTTATTGTCACCATTTATTTGAAAGGAAAGATACGAGTTAGTATATTAATATTTTCTCAGAAAGATATTTTTTTTATATATAAATATGCTTTAAAAAATGAGTGTAATATTAAAATGTTAAGATAATTATGTATCAGTTTATGAAATCAAAATGATATTTGTAATAAAGTGTGTTTTAGTTGGAAGAAAAATGTTCATACATATAGTAAATATACATATGTTTGTAAATTAATCAAAAGAAAACTGGTATAATATAAGGGCAAGTTGGTAAAGTATTAATAAGAATATGAATCAAAATATAAGATTAAGATAGGTAAAGATTAAAATTAATAATTAAGTTTGTTGGTTGCCACTATTATTTGAAATTTTTTTTGTAATGAACAGATGCTAATGAGATAAATTTATACATTTAATGTAGAAGATGCAGTAAAAATTGATTGAGTTTTAAACATGACTGAGATTCAAGAATAAAATCCTTTTGTTTACACTGGGTCGACCCTAAGCAAAAATAATATCTGATATATTGAATCTGTATTTTTTCATTGTGTTTTATTAATATTTGCTTTTGTGTTTGTACTTTGAATTTATGTGATGTATTAACATTGATTATAAGGCAAATGAGATAATGAGAATTATGTTTGTAAGGTGGTAGTGTTAATTTTGATATTGATAAATATGTTTAAAATAATTTGGTCTCTGATTTTTCTTCACTACCTTAATGACACTGATGGTGGTAAGTATTTGGAATGAACCTGGGTTAATATTAAAAATACAACATCTAAATTTATGCACACAATGCAAATGCTATAATGCATTATGCTAACACAATGCAATATTTCCTTTTAAATAATTTTACTTGGTAATGAATCTGGAGATTATTTTAAGGATAAATGAAGAGATAAAATTAAGTTAAGGTTGCACTTTATGCCTGTTGCTAAGATGTTTCATTAAGTAGGAAATTTTTAATTAATGATTTGCGAAATGTTTGATGTTTTTAATCGATTTAATGAAATGAGACTTTTAGATTGTTTGTCGTGTCTAGAGATCCATCTTGAATAATTATTAGTAGATAATTAGAGTGTCTGTTAAGCAACAGGTATAATGTCACTTAAAATAACTAAAAGATGTAATTAGCAAAGTTTTCAAAGTCCTTAATTTGTTTTCTAATATTAATATATATAAAAAGATTAAATAAATATCTTCAAAATTCAATACAATAATTTCTATGGCTTTTTCTTTGAGAATCAAGGCAGAAATTAGCACATTTTGTGATCTGGCATGTTTTAGCCATCAAACTAAAACCTCCTCGAACACGTCAAACTTCGATTTCTTCATTCTCTTGTCTTTGCAGTTAGCTTCTTCAGTGACTTGTTTTGATGAAAGAATATCCTTTAATATAGTCCTGAGAATATGGCATTCTTTGGCAAAAGCTGCTTTCAAAACATTTGATTTTTCAAAAAGTGCAATTAGGTCTTTTTTTTTCTTTAAAAGATAACAAGGTAAGTTTTTGTTTCCCTGGCATGTTAAAAATGTAATCAAACCCCAAAATTGTAAGAGACAAAATAGCCCTTATAGCGGGGCTTACTCAGTATGAAATGAAGTCACACTCAGGAGCGGTCAAGAAAAACGTCTACACTCAACAGAGTAGCAGCGAGAATTGTGCTTTGAATGATTAGCAGTGAGATTCCAAGAACCCAAAGGGATAGGAAAGGAATGCTTAACAACAATAGAGAACTACAGGTGTTTTGCTGAAGTGACAAGCATGGTCGAAAATTCCCCGTAAAGGCTTGGCTTTCTTAAAGTGAAGGGGCAGGGCTGAAAAGACAACACGATGGCATGCAAAATGGAGAAGAAAGATGCTTTTGGCCATTTTTGAGGGTAGCAAGTTATCCGGAGTAGACTTAAATTTGGTGACGGGTAAAGGATTGTTATTTTACATTATTGTGTACGAGACCTTGTCGGGACCAAAGGAAAACAACAACTTAAACAGAGTGACGACTTATTGAGGTTTTACAGTAATATCAAAACAGCAAATAAAATATAATCTATGCTTGCTGCAAAATCTTGTCTGTAGAACATCAATAAATTTTAAATTACAACTCATGTGTCTCTTTATAATACTTACAATATAAATAATAACAAGTAATATTAAAGATGTAGTCCAATATTTTTGTTAATTAGTAACAAGTTTTTCCAGCAGTTGGTAAGAAATTCTAAAAAGCATTTTTAAAACATGGTGAAAATAATTCACGAGGAAAAACCTGCTGCAGTAATCTCAACTATCCTAGCAAAACAAAATAGAGAAAGAAGTATCAACAAATAATTTGCTTCGAGAAAAAAAAAGTCTGTTTAATTTTTGTCTAAAGTTCATCAAGCCTCAAATAAATTATTTCATCAAAACAACTCACTAGGAATTTAGTTATTAGCAAAACTTATTAATGGAAGAGTATTTCCACCCCACCCCCACAAAATTGCTGTGTAGTGCCATTCAAGATTATTTATTTGTTTAAAAACTTATATCATAGCTGTTAAAAAGTTTTAGCACTCATCCATAAACTCCTAAGGCAGTTTCAAAGTTTTTCAGAATTTCTATAGTGATTAAATACCCTGTGCTTTGATTAAAGTCACTGCTGCATTATAAATGTTTATGTAGTCACCATGTAAAATTTTGAATTGTTTCAGAATTAATTTTGTTCTGAAACAAATAAATCAGCCGCAGTTAAAATAGCAGAAGAAATGAAAGAGTTTGTAACAAGAATGTAAAGACACAGAGGTTCCATGCTTATCTAAGAAATTTATGTTCAAAATCTCATTGACAGTAAATATGATAAAAATCTGAACAGTACCCTTCTTCATAAATAGAAGTTGTTTACGAGATTAACCAAGCGCAATATTTTCCATAAGAATTTGCATCTCGCAATATTTTCAGAAAATGCTGGAGCCGCTCATTTAAATTTTCATAAAATCTATGTGTAGAAAATAAAGTTCTCGGTCAATTATTTCTCTTACATTGAATATTTAATAAGTAACTGAAATTATATATCCTATATATAACACTTACCATCAAAGTAACGCAAAAGTTGCGCGACAAAAAATACCCAGTCAAAACAATAAACATTCAATTCCAACGGAAGTTCAGGCTGACAATAATCACGTGACCGGATATTCATAGGGACAAATGAGAAGTAGAAGTTATTATGAAAGTTCCATTTTCAGTGCTCAAAAATTAGTTTTAATTTCCTAGAATTTTTTCAAATGCTACTATATAGTGAGAATAATTCTCAAATTTATTTTTGGTTCACCTGAAATCGGAAATTTTAACTTCGCTTATTTTGATCAAGTGTTATTTCGGATCAAATCATGAAGTAAATTTGCATCATACTGCTCGATTTTATCTCAAAAGAAGAAAAGTAACAAGAATATAAACAAAAAAATTACAAAAATCCTTTTATGATTCAGCAGTCTTGAGAGATTGAATTCAATTGAAAAGAATGGTGTTACTAGTAATTATTGCAAGAACAAATCTCTTCTGCAGTAATGGGGAGAAAAGGAGGTCTCCTTCTATAGGGTTGCACACACATACAAAAACATTTTGTCGCCAATAAAATAAAAATTAGAGCGATTACACTTCGAATCTGACTAGAAACGAAGCCAATGGGCGGAGTTATGTGTCACGTGATAGATATCTTTGACCCACGGAACCAATCAGATGGACTGTACTGTACGCGACGCGTAAGTCGTGTCGATGACAGATTAAGAAACTACCGTGCTATTTATTCGATTTACTTTACCATAGAACTGTTTGTATTGCGTGTGAATAAATTTGATAAATTTCGAATAAACGCATTTATATTAATTTACTATTAGAATTGTGATTATAACTGAGAGTGTTATCAGTTATATCGTCAAAAATGGCCAATAACAATGATGAAACATCTCTCAATGAAGATGAAGAAATGATGGTTGATCGTGAATTTGAAAATAATGACCAGAAACCTGAAAAAATGTTTACTTTAAAGAAATGGAATGCTGTCGCCATGTGGAGTTGGGATGTTGAATGCGACACATGTGCTATTTGCCGAGTCCAAGTTATGGGTAAGACATGTTTCATTCTAAGTGTTTTAAAAATAACCATTTTTTAGTGACTTTAAACTTTCATAATATAAACTGAAATGCTGTTTTAGTATGTTTGGGGTTTTTAATGACGTTCAGAGCTGAATAAATAGAAGCTCATAATTGTGAAGAAAAATGTTACCTTAATCATGAATCTGTTAGACTGGTATTTTTACACAACAGGTAATTAGGTTTCACCATTTTATTGAATACTTAATTTATATATAATCTGAAAAACATTTTTACTTTAATGGCACAATTCTAAATACAATCGCTGTATAATTAAAATAAACCAGTTTTTAAATATGAAGGACCTTTTCCACTACCAAAAAATTTAAAGGTATTTTTCTGTTACTGGAATAGTAGTTGACAAATATCATTAATAGATTTTAACTGAAGAGTCGGATATTAAAACATGTTTACCATTTAACGCATATCATTGTTGACATGTTTCTTATGAATTTCAGCAGTCAACCCACTAGTAGAATATCAAATTAAGTCAAGCTTATTTCACAGTTGGAATCTCACTTAAAGTGATTAAGTATTAATAAAGATTGCATTCTTATTCAAAGATTTTAAAAACATGTATTATATTTACCTCCTATTGATTTCTCTTAATTATTAATCTTTTTTTAACTCTTCTCTTCTGAAGGGTAGCATTACATGTGTGACCGTCCTCAAAGGATTAAACACTTTAATAACATTGTATTATCATACTGGTACAGTTTTTCCTAGTATAAGTCCAGTTCCATCAATGGTGTTAAGGAATAGCTATCTAGACATTAACTAAGCCAATTATGATATGCAAATAAGATAGAAAATTCAATTGTAAGGACCGAGATATATTAACAACTAATATCTTTTTCTGTACCTAACTCACTTCTCCTTATGAACAGTACATATCCTGTACTAACTGGTTTTAAACTCTGTGTGTGTGGGGGGGGGGTATACTAGTTGTACCACTAACTCGTTAAAGTTTCTCTCTTTATGTAGCTAATCTGGGTACAGCTTTGATAAACGACATCATTGGCGATGATTTTATTTTGGCGACTTTTTTCATCAGCTTCAATATAGGACCCCATTGGTGATAGTTTGGTTAGGTGACAAAAAGTCGCCAATACAAGATTATCCGCAGTGATGCCGTATTTCAAAGCTGTTCCCTAATCTGTAGGTCTCTAATTGCGTAGTTCAAAATTTTACTCCCCTGCCCATTTTCATTATTGTTTGGGTTGTAAATAAGCTTATTTCCGATGATAGATGCCATTGGCAGTTGAAAGAAAAGTATTTTCTTGTATCTTCCTCAAAATTCTTGTTTTAAAATAATGTATAAGATTTTGACTTGCCTGTAATATCCTTTAATTGCTGTGTGCTGTCTCGGAGACTGCACAACATTTTCTAATAGTTGTTTCCACACCTGAAAATGATCACTACTCTTTCTATTACCCTCCGAAACCAGTTAGCCAAGGTCACATATCCAGTTTCAGACTTCTAGCTTTATTATTTTTTTTTAGTTACCATATTGTTTCCTTTTTAAACGGTCTGGGAGGGAGATCGCTCACAGCAGATACGTACAAGTTTTTGTGAGCGGTAGATGCTATTTATCAATCAGATGCTTGTTTTTTGTAAAAATGATAAATATGCTTTAAATTTTGCAAGAAAATGTCCCATATACCTCATTCAAAAAGAAATCGAAGATCTTGTTAATATTTTTTCTAATTTAGAAAAATTTTGAAAATTTTTTCTCTGATTATGAAGAGTCGTATAGTATTGAGGGCGAATGCAAAACAGAATCTGAACTTTCTGGGGATGAGGATGATAATAGGTGGTAAAATTGTAGAGTTATACAATTTTGACTAAAATAGGCGTAGATAAATTTGACAAGAAGGGTTCCATTTATTCAAGTTGTCGGCGAACTCAACGATGGCCAATGGTGATATTTTTCAGAATATTAGATATGTGTGCAGTAAATTGATTTTTAGTATTCCAGTCTATCCTAAAGCTCCAAAAATAAAAAAAATTGTATGTTTTTTTGGTTTATGTGGAGTTTAGATACCCACTTACTTTGTTTCTCTTAGGATCGGCAACCCTTTGCCGCCAAGAAAGACGATGAGAGAACATTTGTTTTGGATGCGTCTAGATGTTTCTAAAGAGTGACAAGCGTACATGTGCACAAATTGATCTTTTCACCGGTGTTTTGATTATCAGGCTATATTGCACCACGTTTCGATTGATCTGTTTTGTTCAACTCCAAGATGTGATTGGTCGATAAGTTCGAATTTGAATAAAACTTCGTTTGGAATTCTTCGGATTGAATATCAGTTCAGTACCGTGTATGTTATTCTGTGTGTTTTGTTTCTCAGTAAATAAGCAAAGCTACAAGTATTCCGCTATGCTAAAAGCGAAGCAGTTGATGTTTTTTTAAGTTAAAAAATTTGCCCGGTAAGGTAAATGCTCCAGTAGTGGGCCACTTAAGGGTATTTCCTCAATTATCATCTAAACTTTGGAGAAGTTTCGCTAATCTATATTTTTTTATGGTTGTTCAAACTTTTATCTAAAATAATAATCACCTGAAATATCAAAATAATTGCAATATAATTTTTAAAAAATTAAAAACTTGGATCACTCCTATGCACCAGAAGTGGGCATAGCAAACTTTTGATGTACCAGTAGTGGGCATACCAAAAGTGGGCCACCCAGATTTGTCAATTGTGCCAAAGAAAAAAGAATAAAATCATTATATATAGTAATAATAACAATACATTAACATTATACAGTATAAAAATGCAATAAAAATGGCTTGATATAGGTAAAATTTTTTTATTTATAGATTCTAGTCACATGAAATTTGCATTTTTTCTCTTAACAGCCAATTTTTTATTAAAGGTATATGCTAATTACCGATCTTTCATTTTAAATTCTGTTTGGGACATTATGGATATTAAATCTTGATATTTTATGTTGAATAAATTTTTTTTCTTTTATCATCTTCCCTCTGCAACCAGAAAAGAGCCCTTTTAAATGGTGATGGAATATTTTTCGATGGTCCAGCAATGCAATAGTTATTATTATCTGCCTCGTTACAGAGCTCAACTAATTCTTGAATATCAGTCTTTTCCTCAGCAGTACTATAAAATATTTATTATTTAAGTAATTGGTCAGAATGTTCCATTAGTGTACCAGTAGTGAGCCATTAGTGTATAAGAAGTGGGCCATGTGGCCTACTACTGGTTCTGATAAAAATAAAGCAAATCTAATTAAATAAAAAGACATTACAAGATATAACCTTCTTATTAGACATCACAAAACAGTCTATTTGAGAGAAAGCATGTGCTCCAGTACTGGCCCTCCTAGGCCCACTACTGGACCATTTAGTAAAACATTGATCCAAAAGTGGGCCACCCTTCACTATCCATAAATTATCAATATTATTTAATTTAAAGACAGTTTATAATACATTCATTATATAATCAAATAATATCAATAACAATTCATTTTTAAAACAAATAGAATGTATGCTAAAAAATAGTTGAATGAAGAGTCACCTCTTAAGGAAATCATTAAGAATAAGCTAAAAATACTTCTCTCAGAGACCAACTTCAGCAACAAACTTTCTAGCTCCTAACTAAACAGGAAATTAAGGCTGTGCCTTTGGTATTTAGTTGATAAGGGTTTCAGCCTACCAGAGGCAGATCTCTTATTTCATTGGAATGTTGGAATTTCTTGTTTTTCAACTTAAAAATTCAAGTGGCCCACTACTGGTACGTGGCCCACTACTGGGGCACTTACCTTACATGCTTGAAATGCTGCAGGCATTGCGTGCAGAAATTCTCGTTTTCGGAATTTTTTTTAAAAACCTAGATTCCTAACAGTCAATGAAAAAGTGTAGCTACTAGTTTCCTGCTATGCTGAAAGCGAAGCTGCTGATCTTTTTTTAAGTTAAAAAATTTGCCCGGTACACGCTTGAAATGCTGCCCGCATTACGTGCTCAATCTCTCATGTGACACATGCGCAAGAGAGCAATAAAAATTGCACTGCATATTCAAAACAGTATTTGATGACAGCACATGAAATTGCACCAAGAAAAATTGGCGAGAAACAGATGGGTACCGTAAACTCCACATTTACCCATTTGTAAGGAGTTTTCTTTTTACTGGCTGGGCATAAACTGTGTTTTTCTAGATACTAATTTTTCAACTTGATTTGAAAAATCATTTTTATCACTTTCATTCTGTCCAAGGATTCTTCTAATTTTTAACATGAGTTCACTTACATAAAAATGAGGAAGTTACCCTATCCTGAAGATAGAACTTTATCATTTAATTTGCTAAAAAAAGTGGTACAAATATATGGAATGCAAGGAGCCAGTGTGTCTTCTGTGTTCTCGAAAAATGTGTTTTGACTGTACTCCATCATTCATCCTTGTAAAAAAAGGTATCTTAATCTTTATAATTAAATTCATTGTTCTATAATTCTGGTATAATGTCAATAATACTTACTAAAGGCATATATTTTCATGGATGTTTCATAAAACTGTCAGCTTTGTTCCTTAAAATGAAGAAAATAGTCATTCTTTTATATCATATAAAATTTGTCTAAAATTAAATGATTCATGTTTTAAAAATTGATTTTAATGAATTTGAATTGTATAAATAAGCATAATATTTCATAAAAATGCATAAAAGTAACTATTTTGAAATGTCTTTTAAAAGCAGTCTATGAGACCAACAAATTTGTCACAGCAGTTAAAGGATATAAAGATTAATGTTATTTAAATTATATGAAGTATGAAAAAATAGGTGAAAAAATAAGTATATGAAAAATAAGTAACAAATTTTATATACAGAAAAAAGAACTGCTAACCAGTGTTATTATCAGTGGCGAATCCAGGATTTAGGTCTCGGGGGGAGGTCTGAGGTCATAAAAATTTTGTATCATAGTGACGAATGTCGAACCTCATGGCTTATGTAAACCAAAACACTTTAACTTTTCAGACTTTTCTCACCTGACAATAAAAATTGTATAGAACACTACAATACTTTCGATAATTTAAAAAAAAATACAACGAAATAACTAGCCAAAAAATATTTTTGACCTGATCAATGCTACAAGTACAAGTGGAATGACTAGAAAAGTAGGAACATTTTTGAGCCTGCCTAGCCAGAGAGCAATGTTGTCACGATTTTATTATTTTTTTTTAAATGAAAATTAATAACGAACAGTTGTAGTGATTGTAAATAAAATCAAGAATTTTGGTTTTGGTTGTCTAAACTTTTCAAAACCCAGACACCTCTTTACTTGTTTATTCAAAACTCTGCCCAACCCCCAAGAGGATTGCATTGCAATCCTCCGGGGTTTGCTACACAAACCCTGCTTGCTACAATGAAGACACTGCTTATCCTAGCACAGTTGTTGTAAAATCTTTATATGTACAGGGTGGGGCATAAAGATCTCCCTATTTTAAGAGGTCAATAAAAATACATAGGACATTGAAAACAAATATCATATGTTTACATTCGGAAAGAATAATGTTTGCCATTAATTAATTTTTACAATCTGTAACAATTTTTGCTATTAATTACTTTCAAGGTTTTGTTGTACGAAAAATGATATCGTCTAAATGTTTTCCTTCGTTCTCTATACAGTTTTGAAGTCTCTCCCGGAAATTCAGCATAATCTTTTCCACCATTGCTGGAGGAATTGCTGCAATTTCCAATCGAATAGCATCCTTCAGTTCGTCGAGTGTCTTAGGTTTATGTGTGCAAACTTTAGCCTTGAGGTAACCTCACAGGAAGAAGTCCCATGCAGCAAGATCTGGTGAGTGTGCTGGCCATGGAATGTCACCTCGAATACATATTAGGCGGCTTGGAAACATTTGTGTTAGCAATTCCATGGATAATTTGGAAGTAATTTGTAATTTGCACAATGGCACCATCCTGCTGAAACCACACCTCCGACTGGCCAAACTGATGGAGCTGAGGCTGCACGAAGCTGCGTAACATGTGCACGTAACGTTGGCTATTTACTGTAACTGTCTCGTTATTCTCCTCAAAGAAGTATGCGTCTATCGCACCCAGATGTGATACAGCGCACCAAACAGTAACATGTTCGGTATGCAAAGGTCGCTCATGCTTTTGCCGTGGATTGCTTTCAGCCCAGTAGCGGAAATTTTGCTTATTAACGCATCCGGACAAATGGAAATGAGCTTCGTCACTCGACAGAACAACATCATCGGGCACAACATTTTCAAGCAAAACTTCACAACACTTCTTTCGATTTGGCCAATTGCATTCTTTCATTTCCTGTACCAACATCATTTTGTTTGGATGGAACTTCAGATCTTCGTGTAAAATTCTCCTCAATGAGCGCTGGGATAGTCCAAGGGCACTAGCTTGTTTACAAGCTGAACGTCGTGGTGATTTCGTTACAGCATCTCTTGCTGCTGCCACGTTCTCCAGAGTTCGAACATGACGTGGTCTACCGGGCGACTTTCGCTTTAAGCACGCACCTGTTTCTCTAAAATTAGCAACCCATAAGGATATTGTCTTTCTGTCGGGTATTTTTCCATGCCTGCTTACTCCAAAGTGCCTACGAAATAATCGTTGAGTTTCAATGATGGAATCCGCATTTTTAAAATAAGTTTCAACAACAAATGCACGAAGTTTACTAGTCCAAGACATACTGTCAACTGAAATAGCGCAACCAGGGAAATATAACAGCGTTACTTCGAACATGCCCTCTACACCAGCGCTGCAACAGCGACAGCGGCAAATTAGGGAGATCTTTTTGCCCCACCCTGTATATATATTACACTTCTTGCTCGCTCCACTCCCCCAAGAATCAAGTTGTAATTGTTTCAGGATCACTATGTGATCCCAGCTCGCTTTGCTCATTTGCCATACAGTTATGCGTTTCTGCTAGTATTAGGAAATTATAAGTACATTAATTACTAAAAGTAAATTTCAATTATTTGAAATTGCATAACTCCTAAAATTAATTTTTCATAAGTTTCTACAATTAAAATTGGTTGAAATCTAGAAGTTGGTACACACTCTTAAAACACTGCCAAATCGCCAAAGCAAGACATTGACCGTTGTATATCATTGGAGCCAATTCGCCAAAGCTATATGCGGGTATTACCCGTATTAGCTTTGGCGACTTGGTGCCATTTTAAGAGTGTGTACCAACTTCTAGATTTCAACCTTAAAATCTTCTGGTAGTACATATATATATCAATGTTAGAAAGAAATTTGAATGTTAATATTTATAATTCAAAGATGATTAAAAATCAAAATTATTTTCATCAATCAGAAATTAGTCATTTAAAACCTTTTGGCATGCATTTTTGACTATTTCTTCAACAGTTTATTTCAACATAACTTCGTTCCACCAAAATTTTAATTTTAAAACTGATAAGATACCCCTTTTCCAAATCTTCAACAATTTAAAAAAAATAAATGCTTTTTCCACCAAAATTTTAAACATTCCCACTTTTCAATTAAATATTGCTCAGAAAAGCTTCCCCACTTGTATACATGCTTATTCCAATAATTACTTAGTCAAGAAAGATATAGTGTTTTTTTCGGTTTAGTCATTTTTGTTTGAAATCTCGGAAAATTCTAGTTGTCGTAGAATGACAACCAATCTCGCAACCTTTTAGCTAAAAAAAGGACAGTTTAAAGAAAAAAGTGGCTTGAAACATGTTCATATTAACTATTCAAAATTAAAACCCATAATAATTTACCCGTAGCATTTTAAAATTGATTAAATAGCCTTTTTTTAAAATTTTCAAACCGTTTTTTCCAGCAAAATCTTAAACATGCACTTTTTTAAACGAAATGTTGCTTCCGCACATGTAAACACGCTCACTCCAATTATTATTAAGTGAAGTAAGGTACACTGTTTTTCTCTGGATAGTTATTTATGCTTTTTAAAACTCAGAAAATTTGAGTTGTCGACAGATGAATAAACCAATTTTTCAAAAACTTTTAGCTAAAAAGAACATTCAGCATTAAGCCCACATTCATTCTTTTATCTAATCTAAACTGTACGACTCAAACTTACTTAATTCAAACAATCTAACTAAAAAAAAAAAAAATGTGGTTTCAGACTACAAACCAATTTAGAGTTCTACCGATTCAAATGTACACAAACCAAACTTGCGAGCTGTTGCCAAACGGCGATTATGAAATTCGGCCCAACTTTGCGTTCACATAAGCGTTTTATATATATATATTGATAATGTATAGCATATTTTTCTGATGAACAAAAAATTCCATTTCAAACTTTCATTGGTTTATCATTTTGAAACTCTTTTAGGGTATATTTCTTTTTCAATCATAAATAAATTTTACTGTGACTATTTGGTAAAATTTGTTAGAAAATCACACCTTAAAAATATTTTATGTAATTTATTCTGTTATTGTCGTCTTCTGTTTTTTTAACCACAATAGAATAAAACCATACCAAAAAGTTTAAATACAGTAAAATATATTTCCGTTATGGTTTGTACTACCTAAGTATAGTGGGAAAGTCCCTTTTTTTTATATATCTAATTAAAACTGCAGAAAGATCATTCTGTGTAAAGGTATATGCTCGAAATGTAGAAGATAATTCGATTCTTATTCTGCAACCATATGTTTTTTTATCAGTCAAATATTCAACTTCAGTTCCAAAAAAATGTCAAATCACTTCTTGTAACAACCTAATTAAAAATATTTAAGAGCTGATAAAGCTTTTTTATATTAAAAGAATTTATTCTTAAATAAGCTTTAGATGGCTTACGTAAAATGTTTTATAGAATGATTTCAGTTTGTTCACAAAATAAATAGTACGTAAAATGTCTATTACATAGGCCAAACATCACAAAATGTTAAACATTTGATACCTTTCATTGTTCTTATCTTTCCAGATTTTTCTTAGATTTTTTAATCTCTATTTGATGATCGAAATAATATTAATTAAAATTTTTTTTTAAATATATGTAGATTATTTATTTTGAATGCTAACTTAGGTTATTTCTCTGATATGTAACTTACGATCCTTTAACCTAATAATAATAACCTTAATCCTATAACCCTTTCTATGATAATGATATCGATATTAAAAATATTCTGTTACCACTCCTTTATTTGAATGTATATAGGGCGATTTAGATAAACATATAGGATGAACTTTAGAGAGAGATAAGTTGCATTGGGACAAATCAGTATTATACAGCAAAACAGAGTTAGAATTGCCATCTTTATTCAAATGAAGTCTATTAAACTGCTATCAATTAGTTTGTCTATGAAACTGCTTGTATATTCTGTTATTATGTGAGCTAGTAGTGTCATGAATCACTGAATTGGCCTATGCTGATTTGTCCAGATATCCCAAGATAAGAGTATAATTTTTTTGTGTGTGTCCCAGCTTGAATGGTTGTTTCAAATGTTCAGACTCTTGAAAAAATTAAATTCACTCATTGATAAATAGTTCGTCATATTGATTTTGAAAGGTATATGATTGGAGGTAGTATGAAATTGTGACATTTATGCATAGTAAATTATTTTATGTCAACACCCCAGTGGCAGAACACTTTTCAACAGTCTGCAACGGAGGTTGGGTCTCTTAAAAATAGTCTGCAGAATAGTGCACGACTATAAATATTTTGCTTTCTTTTTTTAAACACTTATATCAGCTTACAACTATTAAAATACGATAAATATAAATTAAAAACATCTTTATTATTTGCATAATATAATTGTATAAATTAATAAACAAAAGCATATGAAAATTAATCTTTTCTTTGGGAAGATAATTAACAATAATGAAGCATCAAGTTGTTTCAGAAGTAATATTAAGCATACTACACAAATACCTATGCAGAAAATTACATTTGGGTACTTTTTTGTTTTAGACACAGCAATTGGTGTCTTTCTGTTTTGGTGATTTTTTTCAAAACAATACATCACTAGCTCATGTAAATGAAATATTTTTCAGTATGTTAGATGTTATTTAAAAATTTATGGCTCTTGTTTATTGTAAAAAAAAATTAAGTATGTCAAAAAATGCCTTTCTTGTATGTTTTTAATTTAAAATGCGATAAATAATTACTTTTTTTATGAAACAAAAACTTTGAAACTTATTAGCACATTTATCTGATTTATCATTAATTTCTGTAGCAATTCTGTGACACTGGGATTGGGAGACTCGCGGGAACCCGGAATTTCGCTGGTAATTTTGGTAATGTCCGTGTGTTCTGGAATAATTTCTTCTTCCTCATTTCCCAAAATATCGGGCTTGGAACGTTTGAAATTGGGGCAATTTTGGCTTGAACTCTGGTCCTCGTCTTTATCAATTTCAGAATTTGTTCTTTTTTCGCTCCCGCTTTTAAAAAATGATTGAATTGCAGGCGTAGAGATCGATCGAAACTTCGTAGGTTTATTTTCATGTTGGTGTAAATAATGCTGCTTTAAGTTTTTTTGTAATAATGAAGCATCGCAATCAAATCAACGAATTTTATCTATTTACGCATCCATCTCAATGTAAAACCCCCGAGTTATATCCAGAAGCCAAAAGCTCCGTGCCAGAAACGTATCGGAATGAAACGCGTAGAAAACATTGCCCGAGACCAATACCGATATGAGGCACTTAGCGTACTTCAAGGTCAAACCGCAGACGCTAGGGGAGCGCATTCAGCATAGGGAAGAAACCCGGGGGGGGGGCGATGAGTGCGAGAGGATTCAATGTGTGTTATATAATAATTGTCAAGTTCTTTTGCCAGCGTGATTAATAACTTAGATATTTTTAATGATTGGATTTATTTTATGAGCACATGATAAACTTTTTTACAAAATAGTCTGCAGACACTGTCCAAAATCTGCGACGTACGACGCAGCGTCGCAGTGATTCTGCCAATGGGGTCAACACTCACTCAATATCAAAATAAGACCAGCATGTAAAAATTTAGAGAAATTATTTAAATTTATGGAATTTTAAATTGCTGTAGCTTATACATTAAAGTTTGGTTTCTTTTAATTTAAAGGAGAAAAAAATTAATTGGTAAAATACTGAGAAATTGGATATGATTAAAACTGAAATATTACTGCTGTGAACACAGCAAGAAATGTTATGTAGGTAACTTCCATTATTTCTCAATCTGTTTTGCACAGGGTACACTTTCAAGCACAAGCATAGTCAGGGTATGAATCTTTCTAACAGAAGGTTTAACTGCTTTGGTGTAAATTTCTCTGGAAACCATGTTAAGATAAATAACATAACATTCATTGTATAATTAAAACAAGAACAAAAGAGTGTGTTTAAAAATGTACCTAATAACCACTTTTATTAGCTCCTACCTTAGTGTAAAGTTGTATTTGGTGTATGATGGGATTGGCAATGCTAATAATTTTATACATATATATAACATTATTAGCATTGATAATCTTGCCACACACCAATTACTACATTTTTTATTAAGATAGTAATTTTTGTTTATTACGATATATATAAAAAGGAAAAAAAGATAATCTGTTTTTCTTATGGGTATCAATGGAGATGCAGTGAATTGATGTAGCAGTTGCTTTAAGTCATGCTGAGACCACATGGGTGTGGTGGGCAATTTCAGGCTTCAACATTGACAGATCACGGGTTTTGAGACTCATTTTAATTAAATATAAACTGTGTATGTAGGCCTGGTAAATGAAATATATCTTGAAGCAAACGCTGTAATATTGATAAATTTTAAGTTTTTTTCAGGTGGTCCATCTGCAACAAGCAACGAACCTCGTATAATTTCTGAATGGGACATTAAAATATAAGAGAACTAATGAATTTGAAACTTCTTGCATAAGAATATGTGTTTCTAAAGGATTAAATCTTTATTGATGTCCCTTGCTAAATGTGGTGAAGAGCTCAATTTTAAACATTATTAAATTACTTTATACTGTCATTCACACATATTATTAAAATCTTAATTCAGAGTTTGATGAACATTAAATATACTATTTAAAAATTCTTATATTGGAATATTTGTAGAAATTTGATGCATACACTTTACTTATGGTGGTATCCTGAGCATTTGACTGAGTATAATAACTGAGTTGTATGTTTAAATTGGTTTCAAAAGTATATATCTGTTAGCTTATTTCAGTATTATACTTATGAAATACTGGCAAAAGGAGCTGAAAAATTATTACTAATGTTTTGATTAATTTCAGATGCATGTTTGAGGTGCCAGGCTGAAAATAAACAGGATGATTGTGTTGGTAAGCCAAAAGATTTATATTCTCTAAATTAATACTCTTATTTCTATTCATTAAATTTTTTTCTGCCATTGTTAATATTTTTCAATCAAGCTCGCTTAATTAAACAGACCTATGAATAAATCCTTCTGCTGTAATGAATTATATATTATGAATATGGAAAATATTGAAATAATACAAGATGATTGTGGTTTAGGTATATGTAGAATTCCAGACTTTCTAATTTCTCAAATTCTGAAATCCAAACTTCTTATATTTCTCAAATTTTGGTTTAGAACAAATATCATTAAGAGATTTGTAATTCAAATTTTTAAACTACCTAAAGTTCAAGCCAGAGGTCAAACTTTTTGTGTGAGAAGGTCTGAAAATTCCTGTGAAATCCTTTAAGATTTTAAGAATAATTTATTGAATAGATTAACCGGTTTGTCAAAATTCTTTAATTCCTTGAATCATTCTCTTCCTGATAGCAGTTCCTCATTTCCAACACCTGCTGATATGCATACTTGAGATTCTAAATTAAATGTAAAAATATCTTTATAATCATATTGAACTTTGTATTGTTGGCACAAAAAAAGTATAAGCACAACAATGCCTAGATCTTAACCAACATCCCCCTCTTGTAAAAAAAATGTTGAATAATCAAGCAGGTGATGTAGTGAAAAAGTTTCATTTTTAAAAAATACATTTTTCTTCGGTTACTAAATTGTTTAAAAATATACATGTTTGTACATACACTATATGGCCAAAAGTATCCGGACACTTTCAGATTTTCACATTTGTTAGAAGTTTTCCTGAAAGGATTAACTGACTGCCATTAAACTTCAACCATGTAAAGAATAGACTGTAACTCACATTTTACATTGAAGATTCA
>BGPR01016600.1:12627-33948 GCA_013235015.1 Araneus ventricosus | reverse complement strand
TTCAAAAATTGATAATCAAAATAAAGGTATTGAGATACATACAAAAATTTATTCCACTATTCATCTATTGATAGCACAAGCCGAATGCCGTCGTTTCTTTTTCTGCTTCTGCTTATTTATATCGAATGGTCCAAAAAGTATAGCACAGTAGGAATTACGTAGTTGATTAATTTAGCCGAAATCAGTTTATTCGGAAACTACAATCATACAAGTTTTATCTAGCAACAGCGAAAGTTCTTCCACTTACGAAATCGCCGATAGAGGCGCTGTTAGTCAAAATGGCGCCTTCCACCATGCAGGAGAAAGCGTACTGCGTTTTAGAATACGTCAAAACATCTTCGGTCAGCGTCGCATATTTACGGATCCTACTATGGTTTGGATTGAGGTCGCTTTTCATTGGCTCTCAGCGTCACGTGACTTCGCTTGCTTCTGGATAATGTCATAGGAGCGCGATTAGTTTAAATTTCGATTTTTATCTCAGCTATTGTATCATGGAGAAACCAAAATTATCTTTATCTCGAATTCATCATTCCCTTTAGAAATATCCAAATAATCGTAATTAAAAGATAATTTTGGTTTTTCCATGATACAATAGCTAAGACAAAAATCGAAAACCAAACTAAGTGCGCTCCTATGACATTATCCAGAAGCAAGCGAAGTCACGTGACGCTGAGAGCCAATGAAAAGCGACCTCAATCCAAACCATAGTAGGATCCGTAAATATGCGTTAGCGTCGTGCAACGACATTTTCACACGAAATTTGGTAAAGAACTGCCGCATCGTCGCAACATCGTTAGGGGAGTGAAGCAGTTTGAGGCTACGTTCTGCTTATGCAAGAAGAAAAGAACTTATATGTAATATAACAGGACGAAGAGCAGTCAACACCGAAATGGTTGAAACAATTCGTGAATCGCTTTCACGCAGCGTGTTGAACGCATTAACAGAGGATTTCTAATCACGAGTGTGGCAGGAACTTGACTACCGCGTAGACATTTGCCGTGCCACCGGAAGAACACACATCGAACATCTCTAGAAAGTTGGATAACTGTAGTTTTAAGGTAAATTGGAATTATATAAATAAATTCACATGAATGTTTTATTTTTGGCCCATTCAATATGTAACACCCTGTACTTTACAGGTTGATTGAGAACTTACTTTTGACTACCCATTAGGACAGTAGCTGTGCTGCTGAGCTTTCATATTACGAATAAATTCATTTCGATTTCATATTTAAAAAGACACATTTTCGATTCAGGAATAGGCGTTATGAAGCAAACATATGAATGAGATATGCAAAATTTTAAAGCTAACAACATATGGCATTTAAAAAGAGTTTGTAGATCTTTTTCTACTTTCAGGAACTAACTTTGCTTATTAAAAGGCGACTGAATGTTTCCATTTAAAAAACAAATAAAAATAAATCTTATGTAATTATTTGCAAAAATTTATGCCATGCTGAAATGGATTTTCAATAAATAAAAAAAAATTAACACTTTTCCTGCTTTATTCAACACTACATAAAAATTACGTTTTGATTGAATAAATCTCCCTTTAAAATTTACCTCGAATTCGGTGATGGAAATCATTAGAATCAGTTATAAAATCTCAAAATTTCAAGCGCCATTTTTATTAAAATCTTTGCAATAAATGCTACAGTTTAAATGTTTTTATTAAATTTTTTCGAAGAACAGCATGGCTTGGAGAGGTTGAAAGAAATCGCAGTTTGCTTGCTGAGCACTTGGGACTTGAGCTCAAGTGACGGCAAAGGCAAAATATTTTCATACTGAGCCATTCATCAATGGGATTATGAACTCCAGTTTTCTAGCGTCATTGAACAAAAAAATTGTTAATTATCGTTTTCCTTTGTGTGGCTGTGTATAATTTCAGCACTCTGCAGCAAGTGCCCTTGATCTGGACTGTTACACTTATTTAGCGCTTGGTCCATGGTTATAGTCAAGGGCAAATGAATGCAGTGAATGCGTCATCGAATGTATGAAATCATCTTTTTTCCAATGTCACGTTTTAGTGTTGACGAACGTCGTTGAATGGATTAAGCCACCAGAGTCTAAAACCGCAGCGAATGCTGATTCTGTTGTTCATCTACAAGATCAGAGAATTCCTGGCAAGACTTCCTCCAGAAGAAATTCGGTAATCTTTTCTCGTGGAAGATTCTTGTTCGAACCTAAACATCTTACATGTAACATTTGTCTAGCGTGGAGAGCTTCCAACGCCACCTGCCACATGAAGATGGTATTCCCCTCTCCCCCGGATTATCTATATCAGAGGTTCCCAACCTGTGGTACGCGTATCCCTAGGGGTACGCGAAGGACCGTTTAGGGGTACGCGAATTCAAAGTTGTTACTGGAGGAAACAAGAAAACATAAGGGATTTAAAAAAATTAGAGAATTTTGTTTCTCCAAGTGAATACTTGCTATTTAATAACTATACCACTTGGATAGTTGGTTATTACGAAATGTAATTTTTAGCTATTCTTATAAGTTAAAGCGAAATAATTACAATAATGGTTTTATTTGCTTTGGAGTTTAACTAATACTATCTTAAAAATGGAATAAATTGTAAAATCAAAAATAAGTTCTACAAATGTTGATAATTCGAATCATTTCAATTTTAAGCTGACTTAAGCTAATCTTAACATAATTGATAAAAACTTCTTTGCATAGAAAGATGGTTGGGGGGGGTTGGATATTATAGTAGGGAGTACGTGAAAACAAAAAGAATAATCGAGGGGTACGCGAGGTTAAAAAGGTTTGGAACCCCTGATCTATATGATTTGTTTCTTCTCTTAGTACCTTCTCCAGAATATTATACATACATGCCGCAGTGAAATAACAATTTTAGGTGTAAGCAACTGATTTTGTGATGTGTTTATAATATAAAATAACTGATAGCTCTTGTAACTGAGGTCAATAACTGAAAATATCAGCACATAGAACGTAGGCTTGTGTATGATGAAACAATGATTTGACTAACCTGCTGAGTTCTCGGCATTTTTCCTCATACATGGTCCTCAGCTGCAGCAACTCGCTTCGCATGAGGGCGATGCTCGTCTGTGTATCCAGGAGGGACATACGCAGCTGCCTATTGTCGTGGACGGCCTCGTCTAGCTTCGTTCGAACCTCGTCCAGCCGTACGTCACGCTGCTCGGTGGGCTGCGTCCGCAACCAAGAGTAGACCTACAGCGGGAACACACATATGAACATTGCAGGAAGCTATGAAAGCGTATACAGGGGTAGTCTCTAATTTATTTATTTAGTACCCATGCCGATTCGGCCTACCCGCAAGGGTGTAAGGCTCGCACCTCGTCCAGCCGTACGTCACGCTACTCTGTGGGCTGCGTCCGCAACCAAGAGTAGACATATGAACATTGCAGGGAGCTATGAAAGCTTATACAGGGGTAGTCTCTAAATTATTTATTTAGAACCCATGCCGGTCCTGCCTACCCGCAAGGGTATAAGGCCCTGAGCGGGCTGGAAGGGAAGGAACAATCCTGTCACTAGAGGGAAGCGCACCCTCAGCCCAAGCGGGCACACGAAAAAACAAACAGATAAATATTTACAGACTGCACCCAAGCAGGGGTGGAACCCAATCACAGAGTCAGTATAAAATACAGGAAAATGACAATTACAACTGCTCACCCAGCCCCGGCCAGACTAGAATCAATACATTCCAACAGAATAAAACACCTAAACATTAAAATGTACCGGTGGCAGGACTGGGGAGACATCCGACAATCAATAGCGTTTATTATTACCACCAGAAAGGGCGCAGTGGACCCAAATCCAAAGACATTTGCAAACATTAAAAGATAATATCATTCCAAAATAACAATCAACGAAAACACACACAGAATGAGCAACACAGTCCATAAAACAAAAACATCACTTCTCGGTCAACCAACATAGCATTTTCTTATCGAAAACATTCAATAGCATTTTATAACCTTTGCCTACATGGTATCCGGCAGCCGCCTCCACCATGGATAAACTCAGATTGGTGAAATCCCATGCAGCCCTCAAATTTTTATAGTATCATATCGCACGGCAGAGAGAGACACCATAATAAAACTTAACTAAAAAAATTTTTATCTAAAATCCAGTGTTCAATTTAAATATAAAGCGAGCATCGAAACCCCCTTCCCTTTCCAGCAGCAGTGCTTCAAACCCCATTGAGACTCGTTATCATCCCAACCGGATAAATCAGCCATAATTATCAATCCTAAAAATTTTAAAAATATTTTTAAAGTTTAATTACTGTTTAGGAAGTGCTGAAGGCAAACAAACATCTGCAATAAAATCACAGCAAAAAGAAAAACAGCCGGCAAACCGCCTAAAATAAAATCTTAAGTGGAAATCTCCCTTCTAGAACACAAAACCTCTGGGTAGTCTCTAATTAAAAGTCATGAATATTTTTAAAAAAATTAATAGTTCGAAAACATAAAATAAGAAGATAATGTTTTCACCGAACGGTTGGGAAAGAAGCCGGATTTTTTTTTATGGCGAAAGCAAAATAAATAATTAAGAAATAAAAAGCAAATGCTTGAAAAGTTCTTTATTTAACTAACAGATGGCTTATAAATGACAAGTTGCTCATAAGTTACTAGTAAGCTTATAACTACTGTTCAGCGTGCTGTCTTTCATTTCACTTCAAGAATCTCCATTACCAAAATTCACAAGCCAGATGGCACAATATGTTACACGATATTGTACAATATTGTTCAATATTATATGATATTGTACAATATTTCGAATATTGTTTAATATCGTACAATATTGTACAATATATATGTGCAACTGGGGAAGGATCGGGAGATTAAGGAGGCTGTGCCTGTGGAAAGGGTCGAATAATAACGCAATCCTCCCCAAAAGTTACGTGTATCTGGTGTTGCACAGCGATATATGGTGGTGTTCCCTCTTATATAAAGGTGACTGTGTACAGTGCCTATCGTGCTTTCAGTTCTGGAATGATGTTGTTCTGTATCTATGCTGCATAGCTCTCACCAGTGACAGAAACTGATTTTAAACACGTCTCTGAGACTTCCTCGGAAAAAATGGACCGATAAAAAAAATCAGTGGTGAATCCACATTAGGCATCTTGGTCGAAAACAAAACTTTTCAAGCGTTCTTTTTTGATTTCGTCGTAAGAATTCGGGCTTCTTTTCCATCTGTTCGGTGCAAATCGCATCTTTTTATCTTTATTTGTTTACGAATTATCAATTTTTAAAGTTTTCCCTGACTTTTGGATCACCCGGTATGAGTAATGGTAACGCCAAATAGAATTCAGATCTATTAATAAAGGTTTTTAATAGGTTGCTTGCATATATTTTGGAACTTTCGTATGGAATTACTCTCCGCAAGAAACTGGATAGGACTGGAAGTCGAACATATTAAGAAGGAGATGGAAGGTTTTCGACAAGAGGCACTGTGATGGCGAACAGACGACATACAAGAACCTATCCTTTAGACGAACAGACGAAATTTTGGGGTACAACTCCAAAAGGCTGTTGCAAAAGTGAAACATAACTTTTAAGATCAGCCCAAAGCAATGTCTCACCTGTTTAAAGAAATTGTTTAAAAAATCTGAAATAACGAATAGTGCCGCCAACCAAACGACCAGAAGGAGACGAAGGGAAAGAGTACAAAATATTGGATGGCAGATAGCCAACAAGTAGAAGGATTTATCCATCAATCAGTTTTAGGTTTCCCCTTACTTCTTTAGAATTGCTTTCATTTTAAAATTAACTCAAACCATTTTACTGCCCGCTCCTTTACAAATACCCATGAAGCATCATATATTAAGAAATGGAATAAATGAAAAACATATTTATTATTAAACAACTAGCATACAATTTTTGAAATATTATTTTGTTAGCTTTATCATTTCATATCAAATGAGGTTGTTGAATAAATCAGAGAGATGAGTAAGATTTTTGTCTAATACAGAGAATTCATTGTTTAAATCAATTAGTTTCTAAGTTGTCCTTCATCAATAAAGGAACCAAAATATATCTAAGTAGAGTTTCATATGAAATTAGCTGTTTTCTTTCAAATATTCGAATAAAGAATGTTGATTACTCACCAGTATGAGAAAAATTCCAACGATGATAGAAACAAATATCCGAAAAATTTCTCGAAAGTTCAGTATTTTAACAGAAGCATCGACAGAAAAACAGTGCTAGAACGGATACCGAAAAGCATACTAGCAACCACTCCATGCAAGAACCTATCCTTTCTCGAAAATCCTTGTAATTAAATTTCATCGTAATCAGAACTCGCACAACTCCGATTGGTACGAACCCTTCATTGGCAGAAGCAAAAGTGAGGTATTCTGTCTGTCTGAATTTGACTAAAATGTGCCTGCGCAGAAGTTGTGATCGATCCTGTTATGACTAAGTACACTTACTTTTTCCATGAGTTGCAGATGTGACTGCAACTTGTCAAATTCTGAATCCATTCTACTTTGCAAGGTCTTTCTTTCTTCTTCAACTTCTTCTTGAGCCTATCATGAAACAGAGAAGCTGTCAGTCAATGCAACGAGTGCGATTCATTTCTGTGAAAGCGTAACCTTCGCGAATATGCAGAACCAGACTTACCTTCAATCGCATTTTCACTTCTGCCTCCTTCACTTGGTTGTCGAGCTCCTCCTCCATTCTTTTCAGGTGTTTTTCGTGCTCCATCTTCTCTCTGGCATCGACGAAAATAACATTCTTAGACTGCGTTACAAATTCGAATCGGATTTTTAAAAAATATGTAAATTTTCTTGATGGTAAGATAAAAAAAGAGTTTTAAAAACCAGATATTTTACATTTTTTATTACGAAACTTTCCAGAAGCTTCCAGAAATCCTAGTTTCAATTGCAGAAAGCATAGATTTCAAAAAATTAACCTTGCTTTAAAGGAGGGTTGTGTTATGTACGGACAGATGTGCCTCAGAAGCAAATTTTCTAGCAGAGTAAATCAGGACTGTAGCCGCTCTTGTAACGTTAACCATAACTAACCGTGACTGACGTCAGATTCAGAGCCCTCTGAAGACTGGTAACGACATTGCGTCAGTTGAGATCAGGCGATCACACGTGATGCCTGACAAGAACTATGCTCTTGATTAATTTTGTATCAATTCTGAATTTTTTATGTAAATTGTCTGTGTGTAACGTAACTCGTAAATAAATAACTGTTACACTACCTTGGTTTATTCACTGAACCCTTAAACGACCCCCACAGAACTGAATTTCAGTTGCATTGTACCATGACAAGGATACAAAAACACAACTCAGGAATAAATTTTTAAGATGGTTTGATTTCTTGAGTGCCATCTTGAGAAATTAATCTCAGCCTCCACATCAAAATTTGGAATATTAGACATTTAATTTATAGTTTGCCATAAAGAGAAAAATATTTTGGGCGATATAAGTTGGAAAAATTGAAATCTATTGTCCAATTTAAATTGGATCTATTGTAAGTTTTGTAGTTTTAAAATATAATGAAAGAATTTATGTGTTTGGTGGAATTATCATTGCTCAAAACCTTTTATTTTTAGACTATTGATTTGGTGTTCTTTATTAATTTCAGTTGAAAAATTTAATTGACCAGATTTGTAACGATTGTGTAAGCAATTCTTCATCTTTTTACTTATTGGAAATTAATAGTTAATTCAGCATTACTCTCGGTCTTTTTCTAGAACAGGGAACTACGGAATCTTAGGCTAGTCGTTGTAGCAGTGCTTTGCGAATCTGGGGTATATTTTCAAAGAATTGGAAATAATTTAATCTCTTTCAAAGCATATTTAATTTTCAGATCGTTATACTGGAATTTTCGTCTTACCTAGCCAGGAGCGGCATCTGCCATTCTCATTCATAGCTTAAGTTGGAAAGCTTTGAATTTCCTGAAGTTCCTAACTGATGTTAATCCCAATATGGGTGACCATACATCAGGACTGTCCTGATAAGTGACTTGTAGAGCAGAATCTTCTGTCTGATTGGTAGCTTACTCTTACAAGCAACTTAGTTTCTGAGTTTCTTACTCGTCATTAAGGTTTTCTAGAGGGCTTCTGGAATATGTTGATCAAAATATCTTTATTCTGGAAACAATGCAAAGTATTTATAATTATTTTACTTGGGGACGGATTGACAGAAAATTTGGTCTTGAGGTACAGGAGGCATATTTAGTTTTCTTGTGAACAAAAGGCACTCGGACTTTCTGGAGTTCACTTTCATTTTCCAGTCGATGGTCCAGAAGAGTAATCGCGAAGCATAGTTTGGTAGCCAGTGTATTGCAATTAGTGGATGTCGATGACTTTTTAATTCTTAACACTGTTGTGTCGTCAACAAAAATCGCTAATTGGAAATTTGCAGCCTTAAGAATATCATTAAAATAGATATTAAAAAATATATATGAGAAAGAATTAACTTCCCTGATCGCAGTTACGGAAAGACAGACTAACAGAAAATAAATTCTACAATTTACTAGCACCTAAAAATTACATAAGGTTGGAAGCGAATGTATAATCTCGATGAGTTCAGCCGAACATCTAATAAGTTCAGCCGAACTTCTAATAAGTTTAGAGAACAAGCTACGGTAACAAATTTTGTGAAAGGCTTTGGCTATGTCGAGGAAAAGTACACATGTTCAAACACAAAAGTACATTCAGTTTGTTAAGCACGTATGCGTACAGTTTACTTCGAGGAACAAAGGTTCTTACACTTTATTCGAGCTGCTACTAAGTAATGAGGATGGATAATAATTTTGAGTTAAATTTAAATCAATTTCGTTTTGGAATAGGGGCGACCGCAGCCGCTTACAAGCATTTCCAGGAAGGGGAAAATCAGAAGCAGCAAATGAGATTAAAATTATATTAGCTTTAGCACTTAAGGGTGAATGTTCATCTTTTGGTGACAACCAAAATTCAGTTAATTCCACGCAACAAAATTTCGCTTTAAGGAATTGCCACTAGACAGCTCAATCGGATTATCTACTTCTGCATCAGTACCTGCAGACGGAGCAGTGGTAATAAGTGGATCTTGAATCAACGCAAAATTATCGATTTTTTAATAATAGAAATATTTTTCTCAATACAGGACTTGAGCCGAGGTAAGTGTTTTGCAAAAATGTGGCGACCTATGAAATTGAATTAAAAATATAAATAAAAATATGGAAATTATATAATATATAGCCGCGCCCCTATAAGGAAGCCCATACTCTTCAGGACGCAGCGGAGCACACTTTAGAAACTAATGGGCTAGGTAGCTCGACATGATAATACACCGTGGAACTTTCCCCTGTCTGTCAACTTGAACTGTCACTAACTATAGTTACTTTAATTATACAATAAATAAATTACAGAAGAACCAGAAGAAGTAAGCAATATCAATAACAATACACCTTTTGCGTGCAACGCATCAGGATCCAGTTATTGCATTAACAATATTATCCGAAGTCAAGTAACCATTTAAGATACAATCAAACAGTAAAAATCGTGCTTCAATAAAAATTATAACACATTAAGATCAAACAAATAAAATGGAAATGAATGGAATGGCAAACTTTTTCAAAGTGCCACTCGCCATCGGAGTTCTAAAATGGATAAATTTTCTGTCAAGGGAATGACTTAATAGTCAAATAATATCCCCTCTGTGGCCTGAATTTATCCAATAATTTAAATAGTGTAGGAAAAAACCTTTAAGTTAATTCGAGTCATTTGATTTTTAAGCTAACCTAAGCCCTTAATAATATTAATAAAAAATTCTTTGCTTGGATAGACGGTTGAAGGGGAATATGATAATAAGGGATATTCAATAATAGGAAGACTAATCAGGGGATATAGAAGGAAAAAAAGTGTTGAGAACCGCTGATCTAATGTTTCCCGCCGATTCGAGGCCATACCTGCGCCATGTGTCCTCGAGCCTCGACTTCTCCTCCTGGAGCTGATGCAGGTTGGTGATGAGCTCCTCGACGGCGCTCTCCAGGTAAGGGACGAGGTGCCGCTGCTCAGACATCTGCAGCTCGTTCAGTAACCACTTCAGCTTGCCCTCGTCGCTAGAAGAGAAAGCGATCCATTCATTAAGGGGACATAGTACGACTCTTAAACCTCGAAAAAATGAAGGAAAACTGTCACATTAGATACATTATATCTCTGAAACAATGCAATTCACAAACTCACTTTTTTCTTCTAGAAAAATATCTGTCTTTCTCTTACAGTACACACATTTTCAAATCTTCATATTGGTATTATTTATTTGAGAGAGTAGTAAATATGGTTATAATTTTTAGAGAAAAAATGAGATATTTATCTAAACACAATATTTTGTGTATCTAAGTAATCCAAACAGTCTGTTTAAGAAACTGAACTTCATTAACATTTAAATTTAATTTCTATTTTATATACCAATTTAAAGTAAAGATGTTAAAAATAGTTAAAATTTCAACTTTCTCTAACCCCCCCCAAAAAAAAACCACTTCTTTGAAGAAATATGTACAAAAATGTGGTTCAATTTGTATAACATATCAAAATACATATTCGGTAGAAATTTTATGTAAAAAATATTCGGTAGTTCTTGAGATATCGTACGCGCAATATCAAAAAAACACGTTTTGAGATATAGCGCTTTAAAGATATGGCCATAGTCAATGTTTACGTTGAAGAGCTGATACATTCTCCTTCATAACTTTCATAATTGTGGGAATTTTTTTAACTCGGGTTGTTTTAAATTGTTCAGAAAAGACAGAGGAATAATATATATATTTTTCATAAAATCGAAAATTTTCGAGGTTTAACAATCGTATGCCCCCTTAACAAATAAAGCGAATTTAATTATATGTCTGTTCCGCGTGAAATGCTAACTATATTGCACCATATTGCTACGAAAATGGAAAGTCGCTTCGCAGCAATGTTAGTCTTATGGGAAGAGAGTTCTACAGGGGTACGCATGGTAATGCCGGAAGAATGGAGCCATTGACCCTCGACCTTGGCGACAAACTTGGTGACCTCTTAATTGAAATGTTATGACGTCTAGATATGTCATCATGGGTTGCTGGCACCCCACCATCCCCCATTTTTGAAAGAAATAGAAAAAACACTTCTCCACCATACATTCTCTATACGCTTTTTCGATTTTGTTCCAAACTGGGGTGGTGAGGGGCAGACGACCTTTGATGACATATCCTGACGTCATGCGCTTTCATATGAAATAAAAATTGTCAAAATCTGTCGGGTGGTTGTTGCTGACGAACTGTCTAAAGGGTTTTCCCCATAGAGAATGTACAGTAGGAGAGAGTTTTTCGATTTCGTTCCCAAATGGGGGTGGGGAGTAGGAGACCCTTGATAACATATCTAAACGACATAAGATTTCATATAAAATAAAAATTGTCGAAATCGGTTAGGTTGTTGGAGCTGGGGAATTTCTACAATGTTCACACATAGACAATGTACAGAGGAGAAGTGTTTTTTCGATTTCGTTCGAAAATGGAGGGGAGGACAGACGACCATTCATAACATATCTAGACGTCATAACCTTTCAAATGAAGAAAGATGTCGAAATCTGTCTGGTGGTCGAGGCTGGCGAACTGCCTGTGTGTGTGAAGGTTTTACCGTATTATTTTAAATATATAGATCCCAACAGTTCCATCACAATGGCGTGTCAAAAATATTGTAAAATACCTATTGTAAGTGATGGAAACTGTTTAGTTAGGGTGATTTCATTCTGTATTTATGGATCTGAAGACTTTCATGCCGAAATTCGGGAAAAAGTTATACAAAACATTGCAACTAGATGAGGTTTATTGAAAGAATTGACAATTTTAAAGGGATCTGTTGTCTACAAAGAATATGAAATCTACTATGGTTTTATGGTCTGTTCCACTGATATTCATGCAGTATTTAAAACTGCAAAAGGTAGTGGCGGAGAGCCTCGAAGCAGCGAGATGGCAGGGGTAGTGATGAGCAAAATGGGTGCTGGCCGCGAACCCGCCAGGAGGCCGGCGAGAGTGGCTAGTATTCAGTAAAATATTCTCGACACACTAATATTTTAAACAAAAGAATTTCACTCTTCTACGACTAAAACTGATAGAATTATGAACTTTTGAATATCACTATTTTAGTCAGTTCAGTGGCCGCTTCGTGAGAGATCTGCCCAACTTTCATTGACTTAAGGTATCCGATTGTGTTCGGAGACATTTTTTTGAAAAATAGCTTATGTATATTTTTTAATGTTATTTTTCAACTGCATATGTTTTAAAACTATGAAAATATTGTAAAATTAGGCTTTCAAAATAATATTTTTTTTAAAAAACTGAGAAATTCAGTGAGAAGAAAAATGACAAAAATATATGCCTTCCGCTAACAGCCATAGACAAAATCATATTCGAAATATACATAAATCCTCGTAGGAGTACATTTTTATGACAGTTATCTGTGTTATGCTCTAAAATATTTCTAGTACTTCAAAATAGTTTTGAGATATAGCTGAATATAGTTACTAAACTGGTAATTTTTCATAAAAAATGCTTTTCGTTTATATTTAAGCACTTAAAAATAATACTTGATTTTAAAATTGACTTTAGTTTTTAGAGGAAAACATCAGACATATTACAGAAAAGAATCTCAGAAAATTTCATATCAATACTTGAATAACGTTTTGAGAAACCATTGTTACGGTCGACAGTTTTCCTCAAAAATATCATTTCTCAGAAGACACATTTAAAGTTTTCATGCAACATAAAATAATGCTTACAGTTCGGTAATAAAACAGCTGCAACTCCATTTGTAATTCACGTAGAGTAAAAAGTGAGACAGTTTTAGAAAGCTGATTAAACAGGCTACAAAATTAAGTCATAAAAGTTTTTTGATAATTTTATCAAAAACAACGATTTTAAACCAGTCGGATACCTTAACCCTTCCGACCCGAATTTTGCATGATTAAAATTTAACTAAGAAAAGTGGTTTAATTTAATATTGACATACAAAAGAAGTATACTATGAGTTTAAAGTTTTTCACTTTTCTCGTTTCCTGGAAATCTCCGGGACAATACATCCCAATAGTTCAGACGACTAGAAGAATTCCAGTAAAATATCTGTAAAACTATTTTTCCTGCTATAAGATTAGCATGTTAGGGAAACAACTTTACAGCTTCGTAACAATAAACTTGTAGTAATTTGATCATGATGGGATATATTGTACCACTGTTAAATACAATTTGGACTATATATCCAACAAAAAAGAAATTATTCAAAATTTCTTATACCAGATATTAAAAAGACTAAACTATCACTTAATAAGAACTATTTTACACTAAGTATGGCATAAATATAGTTGTACCTACCGTAAAATTTCAAAAGTGAAGCAATTTAAACTTGAGTAATATGCGTGCTCAAAAACATAATTCCGGCATTTGCAGTCTGAGAGTGTTTCCGAGTTTACACTGAAAACATAGAAACCCATGTAAAAGTGGGATCTGTTTACCAATAGGGAATGAAATCTAATCTCCGGGAAGTATATGCCCATTAGGACAGAAAGGATTAAAATAATGAAAGTCAAAGCTTCATAACTCTGGCAGTTTTAGTCTCGGAAGAGTGGAACTTGTTTTGTTTAAAATGTTAGAGTGTCAAAAATATTTACTAAATTTGACGTCGTAATTTTTTCACCATTATATTTATTGACTCAAACAACATAAATTAATTATTTACGTCGCTTAAAGAATTTTTCCTGGTGGAAGTATATGCCTAATCCTAATGGTTTAGAAATTAGCTTTTGAGGCGCGATTTGAGTGGAAGTAAATTTCAGACATATTTTTCTTTTTTTAAGAAATTAGTTTTTGAACAACGATTAAAGTGGATATTCTGTATAAGAAACATAAAAGAATTTCTTATCCTTATATTTAGACGTTTTCATTTAACTTAACTTCTTTCACGTTGAAAAAATGGAATTTTATGATCGATTTTTTACTCACATTCTGATACATTAGAGTTCTAAAATTATATACAATTATATTGTTACAGAGCTATAAAGTTGTTTCCCCGAGATGCTAACTTGGCGACAGATTTGGCGACTATTTTGGCGACAAAGTTGGCGACTTTAGCGACAAAAGGAATTTTCAAAAAAGACCTTAAACTGTCAACCTATTTCTACTGGCTTCATGAACTTTCTGGAAATTACGTCATTTCCTACGCAATGACCTCACTTCCTGTTGAAAAAGTATAAAAGCAAGCTCTCAACCCAAGAGGAGTGAGTTGGATTTTGATCAGCAGGCAAGCTGGTGAGCTAATAAGAAACCTTTGAGCGCTGTGTTGAGATTTATTGCTAAGCTCTGTTGTAAATTTTTAAAAGTATTGTTTTAATACTTGTGCTACGTTTCTTTTCTTGAAATGTTTGTAAAATAAAGAGCTTTTTTTAAAAATCCTGCTGATTGGACTGCATTCACATACACCCACAAGACGATTCGTTACAATATTTTCCCAATGACAGTAGACTATTTTCAGAGGTTATTTATCAATTAGTTGACTGATTTTAATTATATTTTGATGTCATATGAGAAGTGACGTGTGCATTTGAAAAACGCCATCTGCTAGTGAATTTGAGAAAATATTATTAGAAGATTCCATAATAATTATAACTAGTTATGGAATGTATTAAAGATTAAAACGTAAAAAATAATAAAATTAAAAAATACGCTTTTATTAATGTACTTACAAGTAAAAAAATTCTTTTATGAAAACTCTGGAGGTGAAAGTAAAAATCGTAAGAGCATGAGTCATTGAAAACAATACGATAAGGAAATTAAGCCACGATGAATAATAAGAAAGAAAATTCTCGAACATACAATAAAAATGTTAAGGTATCCGCATACGTTCGAAAACCCATTTTTGACCGAAAATCATACTTTTTTTTTAATGTCTTATCTGAAAGCCTATTGTTTTTAGTTTTCAAAACAGTTTTTATTTTACATCTATAATGATCAGAAGTGAAATTAGAGACATTTTAGTAGAACTTGACAGTTGAAAATGGAGTGGTAAATAATACGGTAAAGAAGCATTTTTCATTGTTTTTACTTAAGATATTTAAATTTTATTGTTTATTTTTGTTTTATACTATTTTCTGTATACCAGATATGATTTTGAAAGATTTTCAGTGTGAATTTCTTTGTTTTCTATGACATTGTTGCAAATTTAGATAATTTTGAATCATTGCAGTATATGGATTCTCCGTTAATGATGTAATTTTTGATAATAAACGTAGGAAAAGTACATAGATTGTAATTATGATCAATATCAATCACTAAAAGTATCTCTAAATCAACTAATAGGCATTATAAAGTTATTTGACTGAAAAACAATATAAAAATCTATCGATGGCGGCTGAATGATAGAAAACGATAATGACACATAAGGCTCAAGAAAACGACTAAAAAAAATTTCCAATCAGAAAATTTTAAAAAATGTGCTAAGCTGGCAAACACTAAGGACTAGCCTACAAAACTGGGGAGTATTGAAGAAAAATTCTTCTTTCTTCTTATTGTAAATTAAAAACATAAACTTTAAACTCATTTTTCTCGAAATGTGATTTTTTGCAAAATTTTCATTTTTCAAACACGATAACTAAAATTCAACTTACGATATCCGTCTCAAATTTGACATGCATATTATTTATTATATTGTCTAGGTAATGAACCAAAATATAAGTGAAATAATACTCCATTAAAAAGTTATGTATCTTTTAAGGTTTGAAAAAAGGCAAAAATTCTTTTAAAATTCATGATTTCACACTAAAACTCTTATAATTTACATGTTTTTAGATACATTGCAAAACTTTTGCTTCAGGACCTAGCCAATAGTTGAAGGATTAAGTATGCTAAAGGATTTATCATTCTGATCATTTCCTTTTGAACGAGGGTGTTTGAAAAAAGGTCAAATTTAGTGCAAAAAAATCTAAGTTTTTTCAAATTTTTAAAAATATATTTAATTCATTTAACTTTTTTCTATGATTTATTAAGTTTTAACATAAATGTCATATAAAATACAAAAATATTGCTTCAAATATCATTATTTAAAAAAAAGACCTCCGAACGTAGTCGGATACCTTTTAATACATTATGCAATAAGATTAACATTCCTATTTATATATGAAATTTTTAACCAGCGCATCACTCTTTTAGGATCTATGTTTTAACTCTCCTCACAGATTTTTTTGATAACAACATTATTTCCTATATTTCATTATACTAATAAAAACGTATTTTTATCTTTTTAAAAATTTGTTATTTTAATTCCAAAAGGCAAGGAAAAGGGTTGAATGTTTTTTTTTTAATTCGCTGCTACGAACTCACGATAAAAAACTGATGTGAAAAATTGGGTTCCAAATTCCAACGTGTTGAGTGTGTTGCGTATGACGATATGAAAGTTTCATATGTAACTACGAATGGTTTCACAGTTACTTCGGAATTTAACAACCTTAACTACAGTAGACTCAGCTTAATGTGATAGCGGTTAATGTCAACATTTGCTTTATATTATCGAAAACCTCTGGTCCCGAACCGACGTATTCATATGTACACAAAATTATTCGTTTAGTGTGATCACTACATCGCTTAATGTTATCTGTTTTGAAATAGAGAATTGACTGATCCCTCATTTTCAACCAGCGTTAACGATTGGCGTTCGTAGAATTTCTCGCTCTACTTGTAAGGAAACATCTGGGGGCCACTTTCCCCCACACATTCCCAGAATTTCGGTGTTCATCTTTCATGACTTCTCTTTGAAGGTCGCCATTTTAGCGGGCAGGGATGCGACCGTCGGTAATTGTCATTGAACCTCTTGAAGGCATGCGGAAGGAAGGGTATGAAGAGTGGATGTCCATTGACGAGGACATTTCAGTAACTGCCACACTAACAGACTTGGAAATTTGCCAATCTGTTTGTGACCAAGACCAAGCAATAAAAGTTGATGATTCCGACGGGGACGATTGTGTTGAAGAAAACGCTCCAACGAACGCCAAAATGAGGCCCTTCATATTTTGAAACTCGGCGTGCAGCAGCGTTCAGCAAATTTTAAAAAACAATACGAGTACGAACAGTATATAAATGAACTGTTAAGGAGTAATTGTCGTCAAGCAACAATTAATGAATTTTTTAATTGTTATTTTTGAAATAAATTATAAATAGCCAAGAGGTAAGTGTTTTTTTTTTCCTTTTTGTTTCTTCTCCCTTGATGTGATAAAAATATAGTTGATTTTATCCAATTCGCGGTTATTGTTATCAATAGGTTAATCTTATCAAAATTCTTAAGTCCCGAAGTGATCACATTAAGCTGAGTCTACTGTATTTAAATATAGTAACCATAAGGAACCTATTTGATCATGACAGATAGTGCGGCTTTTTAGCTTCCAATTACGTATAATAAATGGGTTCAGAGTTAAAAGCCCATGTTTTGCCCATTTTGCACTAGCACTGCCATCATAGTGTAGAAATGTTATATTACTATGCAGTGGGGATCCAAGTCCATAGTCCAATTTGTATCCACCAGTCAACAAGAACAATCAGAAGTCCAATGTTATTTTAAATGCACCTGATCAACGTTGAGATTTGATTTGTCTAAACTGAATGGACATGGTACACTTTAAGTCTGAACCTTCCATATAATGTTATACTGTTAGTTTCTTCTTTTATGTGGTAATGGGCAAACGAATCGGCATGACTATTAAATGTCCCATCTCATGAGTCCAAACACTGATAACCTCTCTTTTGCTAATTCTATTAATATATATGTTACGGTTAAAGCAAGAATGAAAGGTAAACCTGGGTTTAACAGGTTAAAGTGGGGATTACCACGGCTTTGCGGCTAATGCCCGAAGATTTCCGAACGCTTCCACTAGGTTGAACCGACTAGGATTGGTTAGAACCAGTTTTAACCGGTTAAACACAGGTTTACCTTTCATTCTTGCTTTAACCGTAACATATATATTTACGCTGAAAAGTCCGTGACGCTCACGTGATTTGGCTATGTGCCAAAGGGATTCTGGTAGTTTATGAGATCATAAATTTCCCTTTATCTGTCTACAAGTTAGCATGCACACAGGATGCTATTTTGATTCATTTATTTTCCTAAATCTTTCAGCATTTTTTTTTGTTGTTTATTTTTTTCCCTCTGAGTCTTGGGGAAACATTGAATCATTTTGCTAAATTATGAGATCTTCAAAGTATCCAACGGATTGGTAAACAATATGAATAGGGAAGACTTCAAATTAGTTTTGATTTCAGTGTTAGTAAACAAAACATAATTCATTGAAATTGCTATGAAATTACACGCACTGATATTTTATTTCCTTTTCTTCCTTTTACGTACTTAATTTTTGAATTGAATATTCAAAAGGAAGGTCGTTATCTTCAATGTTATATAGTCTTTTTGAATTAATTTTCCTTCAGCATTTTTTATTGCGTATTTTGGTGATGCATTTTTTTCTGTTAGTGGATTTTGCATTATTTTCACTCAGATAAAATGAAAGTTATGGTTAAAAGTAAAGTTATTTACAAAACGAAAGTTAGCATCAATTAAATCATCAGTTCTGTTTTTCATGCTTCTTTTTTCATTTCTCAAACACTCTGCCAATGTACATGAGATTTTCCACTACAACTTTCGTTAGTTAATCTGTGACAATCAGATCCGAGATATTGTTGGCGGGTTAAAAGCCCGTCTTAGAAGGGCACAAATCTTCTAGTTTATAATAACTCTCTGAACCCGGCTAGAGTGAGAATTCCAGTACCTCAAAAACTCAAGACTCTTTTCTTTCACGAAAACCGAATGAAATCCTTCCTTTGTTTACATAAATTCCAGGAGGACGACACCCAAGTTTGGGCGATCAATTGTCAACAAAGAAAGGAACCATTATTCTCCTGTAAAATTCATCCAGGCGCCCGAAACCGCCTGAATTCGGCCTCTGTCGAATGAGACGACTTGAGGCGGCATAGGGCTCATAGGGTTCAAGTACTGCCTTTGAAAAGTTTCGCTTCACATAGCTTCGTGATTTAGAAAATTTAAATTTAACATACTCTCATTAGTAAATTAGGTGTTCCCAAGCGGCTTTTAAATTTCTGTAAAACTCGAACTGAATTCTAAGCCTTCCATTATTAAAAATACAGGATGTCTCATAAATAGAGGTGCAAACTTTAAGGGCTGTCAGGTATGTAAAAAGAAGTCATTTTTGCTATTAAACATGGCTTCAAAAACTCAAAGGAGGGTTTTTGTCATTGAATTAAGTAAAAGAAAATTATACAGCAGGTAAAATGTACAACACAGATTAAACAGAACACAAATTTATAACAGCACAGCAACCCAGTTGCATGAATAACAGTCGTACAGATTGAATAATAGCAATTAGGGCGCAGTATCAACAACACACCTTTAGAGTATTTAAATCCGTCTTGAAAAATAGAATAGAAATTTAGAAATATATTAAATCTATTTTTTAACGTAGGACTACGTTCCTCTCATTGGGGTCTCAGGAAGGAATTTGATTCACACGCCAAAACGCCACAAAACTTGGTATGGGAGATCCTCTATATCTCGGTAACTACATATGTTAAAAACATAACTAATGTCTTATTTTACAGATAAAGGATAACAACAGGAGTTAGAAAAAAAAATTTGAAAATCGGAATTGTAGTTCAGCGACTACCAAGTCGCAAAGTTAGGCAAATATATGCATGAATTGGTGACGTGATTCTCTAAATCTCGCTAACTACATATGTTAAAAACATAACTAATGTCTTATTTGAGAGACAAAGGGTAACAACAGAAGTTACAAAAAAAACTTACTTAAACTTAAAAACTTAAGAGAAACTTCGAGAAGCAAAAGAGTCACGCTAGTAAAGTAGTTCTACGCCTTTAACATCAGCGGCTGTTTGAAAAGACAGCCTCCCGTCATTTTTTTATTTAAGATTCTTTCTAGTAAAAAAAATAATAAATGTTAATACTGTAAAATAATAAATGTAAATATTATATCAAAAATTTTTGCAAATGATTTTTATTTTCGTTTGGTGACCACCTAATTATCAGCTACTTTCAAAAATAATTCTGATGATATGTTTTTATTCAAAATTAATTATTTGAGTTTTTCAGAATATTCGATTATTTTTTAAAAATCTAAACAACATGCGAAGAACGATATAAAGACATGTCTAATCATGTGTTTTTGTAAATCTGGTTCTAGATATTGACAAATGAGTGACGAAATTCATGATAGGTTATCAAAGGTTTATTTATGGATATGGAGATGAATATAAAGAACTTTTGTTAATATTAATTTTTTGTTTGTTTTCCTTAATTTTCTTTCGATAAATTAACACGAAAATAAAAATTTGAAATCTAGAATTCATGTTTTGACAAGTGTTTTTGCTTCCATCTTTCGGTTTACATCTTTTTAAGAACACCTAACCGACTCAGTATAAAATTGTCAAATCAGCTAATTTATACTTATAAAAGGCAATGTTTGTGTGTGTGCGTGTGTGTTTGTCTGCGATGTCCAGACGAATCTATCTCACTTACAGCGATGAAATTTGGCACACAGGTAGTCGTAATGGTGACTGAATGTACCTCGAAGCCGAAATTTTAAAATTTAGTCTAGAATTTTTTTTTATTTAATGTTTTGTGTTGTTTTGGTTGATTTTTCGCACTAATTTCTCAATAGAATAATTTCAAATAATTGTACGACAAAAATAGATACACCATCGGAAAGAGCACGCGATTTCCGTTCTAATGAAGTTAGTTTTGAATTTCTAACGCAATTTACTGAATTTTGAGAAATTTTTAAAAAAATACCCAGTTTTGGCATCGAGATGTTACTTTTTATTTTAAATTTGTTGCATCCGACTTTCTAATAACACTATTAATTTCAATTTTTTTCAGCTTATAACTAGAACGGTTCTGTTAGATTTAAGACAAGAACGGTTAAAATGTCTTTTCAATTTTTTTTAATTAATTTTTTTCTGGGCAATTGAGAGTTATTTTTATGGAGAGAATTTCTCGCGCGGCACTTCTTCCGAACGTTGCTGGCAATTTTGATTGGCGGACGCGCAGAATACGTCATGACCTTCAACAGAATAACTTTGATTATTTTTTTCGGCAGTATCTTATTCGCAGTATTTATTCATCTCGCATATTTTGCTTGCTGTATAATAATCATTTTCACGTTGCAATTTTTTTAATATTGTTTATTGCGAAAAAAATAAGCCGAAAAATCAATAATGTGTATCTTTTGTTTTGATTTTGTTTTCAAAACTTTTTCATGCCATTGTCGGCGTGTTTTTTTTTTTTTTTTTTTTT
>BGPR01016599.1:0-34182 GCA_013235015.1 Araneus ventricosus | reverse complement strand
TATCTTAGTGTCCTTTGCGTTCACTTATCTTAAGAAACATGTGCTCATGCATAATATTTACGTCTGTTTTTGCACAAAATTTAATAACCCTTACAAAAATGCCCACCAAGAAAAAGGCAGAAGAAGACGTTCATAATAGAAATAAAAAGTTAACCGTAGAAATGAAATGTAAAATCGATGAAAAACGAGAAACAGAATTGAACGTGGCTGATATAGCAAGCACATGTAATAGGGCTACTTCAACAATTTGTACTATTCTCAAGAACAAGGACATTATTAAAGAGAAAGGCTTCAAAGGGAGTGACAAGATTATCTGCAGGGGTGAAGATAGAGGGGGGATAGGACCATCTGGGAAAATTTTCGTACTGTAGTAGATAAATAATAATCTGGCAAAAATTTGAGACCAATATAATTACATTCGTCCCCCCCTTTTGGGAGATCGTGCCCCCTGTCGGGCAAACTCTAGCGTCATTCTGAATATCCGCGCAAATTCTGGACGATAATGAAAGGTTCATTCATTCTTTGCTTCTCATATGGATGTACGAAAAGCTACTGCGGGATTACAATTTTCACAAGAAGGTTATTTGTGAAAATGAGAAAATAATTTTCGCCGACATCGTTAAGAAGACGCCAGTTCCGTCAACGGATGAATAAGAATTTCAGAAAAACCGTTCATTATACATAAAATTGTTTCAGCATTTTATTCGGCGAGAGTTGCATTATCGTATTTTGTATTAATTTATATGGGGGGAAAATTGTTCGCTTAAGGAGTGTTTCGCATTACCAGTTGCCTTCTGGAACGAATTATGCTCGTTAAGCGAGGTTCAACTGCAATTCTTAGAGACTCAGAGTAAAGAAGTCTTACAGCACGATATCAGATTTGGTGAAAGTAACTTGAGTTTATCGTTGTACAAAAAGGATCTTTTGAAATTCCACAGGACTTCCTTTCTGATCCTTGTTGTAACAAACTAGGAAATGACGAAGGAAATCCTATTCTCAAAAGCTATATATTTGAAGATTTACGACAGTTATTGTCAGACAGAGTAGAATGAATTCAGTTGCCTTCTGGCTGAACTGGAAGAATAGATATTTCAGACGTGCCAATTTCGGTGATTTCTTTTCTAATGGAAGCCAAAGCTACTTCAAGAAATAAATAGCTTTCTATCTTCTGTCGATATTCTTCATTCATTTTCTAAGAAAAATGCGAACAGTTATATTGCTTTATAGTCACTATTGATTTCCCTAGAAGGGGAAAATTATTTCAAAATTGCTCCTCTTGCATTTGTCATTTTATAACGTAATGGTTAATTAGCTTATGTATCGTAGCTTATATTTGATCATAAAACAATTGTTTTGAAGTTAGTTTTTAGTTTAGCTTGTGGTGACTCCTTGCATTTTATTTCAAAAATATGAATTGAATGAAAAACCGAATTAAATGAAATTGCAAATAAAAAGAGCTTTTTATGTCATATTTTACGTAATTTTTTACCTTTGGAAATTTTGGTATAATTGTAAAAATTTTCAAAAATAATAAAACAAACAAAAGAAAAATGTATGCTTCTTACTTTAATAAAAAGTAGTTATTGATATTTCCCATATTTTTTCGTAATATGCAACATTAGTTCATAAGTAATGAGATACATTTATTCATATCACAAGTTCCTTCAAAATTAAAAAGTATATATTCAGTTTATTTGTCGAATACTCTAACAAAGTTTACTTTATAATTTTTTTGTCTGCCGTTAATTATAATGATGGATGTATTTTATTTCTGTGCATTGAACTCTATTGTCTAAATTTTATTTTTTATAAATTATAGTGTATTCGCAGTTGAGAGCAGTATTATGCTTTAAAGAGGTTTAAAATTTATCGTAAAAAATGATGGAAGATATTAGTAAAGGTATTATCTTAAACTTACTTATATTAGTTTTTTAGATAATTTTCTTTTATTAAATATTTAAGATTTTTTTATAACTCTGTATTGGATTATTTTGTATTAGATTCGAAAATTTTATTATTTATTTTTTTTCATTTACTGCAAATACAAAACCACACTAATTTTAGACGTAACAGTAAAAATAGTTAATTATATCAAAACCGAATTAAAGTTAAGACTCATTGGATTACTTTGATTTATTAATCGATATTGAAATTATTGAAGGAAAGCATATGTATAAAAGTTAAAAAAAGTACAATTGAATGATATTTCTGTAACCGTTATTTCATAAAATATTTCTAGTTAGTTAATATTATTATATAATAAATGCTTATTTAAATTATAACTTAAAATAATGACAAAATAAAGATTACATTTGCATTTCAGTTTCAACTCCTTTTAAACAGACTTCAATATGTTTATATGAAATGGGTTTATTTTTAAAAGAAGAAATGCCATTTTATAAAATTTTATGTATTTTTGCGTGTGAGAGTGTTAGGAACAGTTTTTTCGCTCATTTTTTCGAGATATAAAAGAGACAATAAAGTGGGTGGACAAAAAAAGTGATGTAAAATTTCGTGATTTTGGAACGCTGATTTTGTTTTCTAGAAAAGGAAAAATTAGGTTTCTGCCAGAAATAATTGCGGTAGCTGATTTTTCTGGTCCATTGCAAAACTTAAAACATTTTGTGCCACTGTAAAATTTGATAATAGTTTATGTGTAATAAGGTAGCATTTTCAAAAACTGTTATTCTGCTTGTGTGTGGATGTTTCTCCATTGACGTCTTTTATTCATACACTGTTGTCATAACAATATAAGAGATAAAACTATTCCCGAAAATATTTGGCATTCATTTCTTTTTGCAGCAATCTTTGTGAGGAAGAAATTCCGATGATTTTCTGCTATGTGGCACAACCAGACATCATTTTCGCAAAAAGAATAGATATCACGTCTCTATCTGACAGACATCCTTTCAATTTGTCTGTCTCAGATGACACCGATTCTTAGAAATACTGACAGATAATTTGATGGATGAAATTTTAATATGGATGAGGACGTGTCTGTATGCGTGATAGAAATATCTCCTATAGCTTCATTCCGCATTTCCATTTACAGAATTTTTGGCAGGATGTAGGTGCTTATGCACTGCACAACTTGAAGAAATTGAGTTTTTAATTTGGAATGCTTATATTCTCAAAAATTCTTTTTAATCAGGGAAAGAGAAAGAATAGAAAGTACTTATAAAAAAAACCGGAAGTAAGAAATTATAAAAAAATAGCAAAGTAAAGAAACTGAGATGTATAATTTTAACCAGAATGAATATTATTTTGCACGCTTTTATTTAATTTCATTAATTTCATGTTATACAGAATGTTTCAATAAATCGTTGCCAAATTTGATGGCTTTATCAGGAATGGAGAAACAAATAATTTTTGCAATAGAAAATGGAGGCAGAAACGCAAACGGGATTCGGTACGGAGTTTTCTTTGTCTGTGAATAAAGTAAAAGAAAATGATAAACCATATGAAATATACAATACAGATTGAAAGGAATAGAAATTTATATAGTACAACAACACAGTTATATGCAAAGCGTGTGGCATTCAGACAGCATTTCTTTTGAAGACTTAATTATTATCCAACACTCCTCGAACACATTCCAAAAGATTGCTGTTGGTTCTCTGTCCCACTTGGTTTTATCGTATTTGTCATGCGACATACAATTTGTAATTTTGTTATTCATGTAACTTGGTTGCTGTGCTATTCTAAATGTGCATTACCATTGAATTTATGTTGTACATTTCATCTAGTGTATCCTTTTCATTTACTTAAATTAATGACAAAGAGCCCCCTGTAGCGAATCTACTTAGCGTTTTCGACCCCACGTTCTATTGCAAAAATGACTAGTTTTTTATGCCTGACATACCTTTAAAGCTTGGTTATGATATTTTGGAGCACCCTGCATATATGGAATTTTTCCATCGAATCACTAAATTCTTGGTGTATCAGAGTTCATTGAAATTTTTTCTACAACAATTTATAAAATGAATGATTTATAATAAGAATGTATTATGAAAGTTGTTAAAGAATAATCAATTTTTTGAAAAACAATTCACTTTATTTGTTTATTAAAATCTTCAAATCTTTATTCAAATCTCTCCGATTTTTTTTATCGTTAAAAATATACATTTCAGTATCCGATTGGATCAGGTTGAAAATTGAACTTTGTGCAAAGTTTTATTTTCAGTTTGGAAGACATTCTTAAATTAATTAAATGCAATTTAACATTAGAAAAATCATGTAGTTATTCTGCTTAGTTAAAACAAAATTTTTACTAAAATAAATAAGGCATTTTTCATTCTGACGTGTTAAGTTTCAAGAACTTGTTTTCGAATGGGACCCTTTAAGAAAAAAACACACATGCCCTCGAATTTTGAATCTAATTCAACAGCACTTCTCAGCTAACATCATGAGTTATTCATATTTCTAGCAAGTTTCATGGAAAATACTCCTCTTTCACTTTAATACCACTACCCTGACTGATTGAGAAGCAATCCATGCGTATTGCTTTCCTGCTATTCTTCCTTCTTTGGCACGTTCGTAATCTCCTGGGCATCTGTTCGGTCAGCGAAAAGAAGAAGGATCTATATCTCGCTATTAGCTATATCTTCTCTCGCTTGGTGCAATGTTCTTCTTTACTGGCAGATTTCAAGGTAAAGAGGCTATAACAGTGAAGTCTGAAATACAAAATATAGCATATATTTTATTCATTATTCATTTGTGATCATGATAAAATTTGAAATAATATCATAAAACGCAGAATTAGTTATTACTTGAAATCGTGTAAATAATTAATCTATAAAAGTGCCATATATGTATGAGGTGTTAACCTTTAATTTGTCGCAATATCTACATCTTCTTTCCATTACTGAAATATTCTTCTTCATCAGCAGAATTTAAGATCAAGCTTTATCACTTTGTTGTCAAGTATGGCATAAAGAATAGAGAATAAATTTTCGACATTCTTTAATCCGAATTTACTGCTTTGCAATCAATATGCTTTTTAGAAAGTAACGCATTGCTAGCTAAATGTACCGATTTTCTTACCTATTCTGAAAATTGTTTTAGTTTGAACTATTTAATGAGTGGTCACGACTTTTATCATACAATCATTTGTAAGGTGTGAAAAAGGGTTTTTTTAAAGCTTTTAAGTTTTTAAAAGGTTTTTTTCCTTACCATTTTACAGTTTGACTAATTTTACAAGAAATTCTGTGTGTTGTATATGCAAAAGAAATTACAAAAAATAAAAAATGGGAGAATCATGAATCAATCAGATTTATTTACCTAAATAATGGAAAGATTATTTCATAACTTCGAACGTCTTCCTATTTATTGTTTAGGGAATGAAACTCAGCCAACCAAAAAATACTGTTAATATTTCATAACACATAACGTATTTCATAACATATTTATCATTAAATAAATATTAAGAAATACGTTGTAGAAAACAGTTACAAGTTATCTTCAACATGATGTTTTCTCATATTGATTAAAATATTTATAAAAAAATAAACAGAAGGATGCTTATTTTCGTCGCTTGATAAACCACTCAAATGAAATTGAAAGTTTACACCAAAATCTTATTCTGCAATCTTCCTGATTTCGGTTTTCCAAAGAAACACTAAAGTCATCTTTCTCGATACAGCATTTTGCTTTTTCTTAATTTTCGACAAATTTTTCAAAGAAGTGCCATCATTATTCTTTCATAAACAGTTGCCAATCTCTTTTTTTTTAAAAAAAGAATGATTAATGGTATTCCACTACATACTCACTCAATTCATGAATACGTTCTTTGAGAGATTTCGTAAGTACATTAAAGTATGGTAAAGCAATTAGTCTTTTTAAATTAAGACGGGGTTAAATATCTTTGTGTCAAGAATTTTGAAGAGAAGGTCAGTTTTAAAATTCCATAATTTTAATCTTTTAAATGCAAGGAATATTATTGGATTCGATCTTAAAAGAATTCTTGCATGAGATATTTGATAATAAATATATTATAATTTTCGCTTATTAGTACTATAAATTTTAATATTTACTTATAAATAATTGTCATTAAATACAGCACTTTAAAGATGAAGATTATCCAAAAAACTTTTTGGAAACTTTCAGCACATGCATGTTATCGACAGAACTATTTATTAATCATACATGCTCGTTTGAATTTAGAAAACCCAGAGAAAGAAAATATTTATTAATGGTGCATGCGCATTTATATTTAAAAAATCCAGTGAAAGAAATAATATATTATAAAAATGAACTAAATTCGGAAACAAATTTATTTACATGCAACAGGATTTAATACATTTTTATTTAAATACCCTTTTATCGAGAGTTAAATAATAACTATAAATTTAATCTGCTATGCTCAAAAATTCAAAATATTACACCCTAAAATCATAAAAAAATGGCCAGAAGGAAAAGGACAGACCATATCATTATTGAGCAAATGTATCCAAGAATTGCATAAGAATTCTTTGCAGAGAGAAAATATTTTCTTTTACTACTCTCGTATAAAAATGTATGGCGCTTTTGAGAGCTAATACTCTTGCTCGCAAGAAGCAGAAAAGTCTGGACATGAAAGGATCTTCTGCTTTATCCAGTAGAAAGATAGGATTGACTTTCATTAGATCTCGGTCATGCAGCAAAAGTTTTTCTTACTACTTTCACACTTTGAAGTCAACTTTTATTTCGTTGCTGAACCTCGGATAAGCTTAAAGTAGGTTTAGCTAAAGAAAAAAATTCCGATACATAGGTATAAAGGTGGAGTCAATCATAGATAGGGAATTTACTTTCCATTTTTATGTAATTTTTACTGTAATTTATGAATTTTTTCTTTGAGTGCTTGAAAACAACGTTGTTTTCTTCTCATACTCCTACATTATGAAGCAATTATTGCGTAATATTTGTTCATTTGTAATGAAATGAACAAATTAACAAAAATTTGAACATTATTAAAAAGGTCATATTTTTGTTTCAAAAAAGTTATATTTTTTAGAATGTTTATTGTTTATAGTATAGAAGTTTGGTAATAATTTAATTTAATAGCAAAATAAATTTTTTCAAGAGATCGGCTGGAATTTTATGTCTATTTTGCTGGCATAAATTCTGCTTAATTTTAACAATATACATCTAGATATTGTAGTACATAATAAATTTAAATACTTCCTCCTTTGGATTGCTTAGAAAATATAGTAGCACAGGAAACAATTCCACACAGAGAGAATAATAAATATACTAAAAAAATCAAAATAATCATCTGAAGGTGATTCTTAGATACAGAGTAAAGTATTATGCTCAGTATTTATTGAAGTACCCCAACTTCTCTGTTTATTGATGCTATAGTCTTGTTCCGTCCAATCACTGTGTCGTTTGAATATCAAGTTGTAGTTAAAAGCTCCCTCATGTGATTAGAACTTGCCATTTGTAATAATAGAGGATGAAAAATGACCACACTCTGGTGATTAATATACTTTTAAACATAAATTATAAATCTGTTTACTTGAAGAATTTCATTAAAATTTGAATGAGATTATTTCTGATTATTTTAAATAAGAAAAGTGATATTTGATTTCATTAAAATTCAATTAATTTGAATTTCCTTTTCCTGTTCTTATTTTTAATTCACAATGGGTTACTGATTTAACACTAAATATTATTTTTACAGCAAAACAGTATTAATTATTTGGTGTTAAACACTATTCTTCAGAAAAAAACAAAGCTTTACTCCCTAGTACTTTAGTCTATAACAGAAACTTAGCAAATCACTTCATATTCAATATACATTAGAGGCGAAGTCAAAACTTATCCCATAACCCAGTAACACAAAGATATTGATAAATAATGTACGATATTTTGAACAATATTTGCAATATTGTACAATATCATATAATATTATATAATAACGAAAAATATTGTGCAATATCATACAACATGTTTTACTACCTGGGTACTTCCAATTTACAATACCATGCTTGTATTTTGGTGATTGCGTAAATAGGAGGGTTACCAAAAAATGGTTTGTAAATCCAAAATAAACAAAACCGAAAATTCTTTCTTACCGGTGATATATTAGTTGTTAACAATCATAATATTCTGCAGCGGAAATTAATTTCTTATTAATTGTTGGAAAACTTAAAGCGAGAAATTCGTTTGACCCCTTAACTGATTTGCCAGTACACCTTAAGTGCATTTAATTATAGCAATTTTAAACTCATAAATTAAAACGAAGCCATACAGAGACATTATAATTCGATAACAAAATTACATGGAATTCATAAAAAGTTCAATTATCCTTCAGATTTTCAGTTGAATTAAAATGGCAACATATTCAAAAAACAGAAAATGTCATTTAATTAGATAGATGGAAAAAAAGTTAAGGGATTAATGCAGATTATGAATAGAAGCAATTTACCTCTAACTAAAGAGGTTTTAAAAGTTATTAAGTTACACTTATTGCAGTTGAAACCGTCACACTTTTCATAATATGATTCTTGTCACATACTTACAATTTTATATGACGACTTTAATTAAAGATCCAGAAAGTCTAATAAATTAACACTTCAGAATGTGCCAATAGAAATGGAAAGTAATATTGAATTTTCCTCTCGATTGCAATGACACCGTATTGCAGCAATTCCTTCTAAGATTGGTGATTCTCATGAGTGGCGAGAAACAATTTTTTCGGTAATGAGATATGAACAGGATACTTTGGATTGATCACTTTCGATTTCTTTCTTCTCTTTCAGGATCTTATTTCCTCCCTTACTTTTTTTCTGTTGATTATATTTTTCCTTTGGTTTTGTTATATGAACAATTTCACTTTCTTGCCACTTTTTTTGGAATCGCTGAGCAACATAGGGGGTTAAATTGATTTGAAAATTGAATCGAAAATTATTGTGATTAAGGTATCAGAAATTCAAAAAAGATAAATACAACTTATCGTTTAATATTATCATAGTTGAAATATATTTAACAGTGCAGTTAAGACAGTGAAATGTAAAAGATTTGCTACTAAAAAGACAACATGGATTACATTTAAGGCTATAGATTGGTACACTTCTTCTCAGTTCTATTAGCATCCCATTTTCAATCAACATATGAGCTGCTTTGCACGTGCCTCATGGTTTAGAACTATGCTAGACGACGATGATGGTAACTGAGCAGGCGCAATTCTCTTGCTTTCATCCACGTATTTTTGTCGGAATCGCATTTCGAAAATCTGATCCAAAACGAGACAATGCCAGTAGGTCACTAGGAAACATTTAAAGCAATAATGAACGAACGTGTACTGTGGTAGCTAAGCATTTCATTATGAGCCTTTTAAGAATATTTCAAGCACTCGTCTAAAATATTAAAAATGGACCAAAATACAATATCTCTCACCACGGTTCAACATTCAAAATTATCGAATTGAATCTGGTCACTGCAAGCGTTTCATGTGAGGCATTATGAAGCATCATCCAATAAGCATATTTTGTACTTGAATGTTTACGTATTTAAGCATTCAAGTAGCAATAATTGAATGCTTACTTACTGGAAAAATCACTTTTTTAATTATCTGCTGGTTGACTACGCATCTTCATCGAAGCCACCGACCACCTACCGAAAACGATATCATATTGGAATATGAACAAATAAAACAAATTTTGAATCGAAAAATTATTACCTCCTATTTCAGCTAAAAGAGGGCAAAATTAATAAGAAATAATCATGGAAGCTTGAGAAATAATTAAAAGGTAAATTATGAATAAATGTGAGGAAATGTTACCAAAGTTAAATTTGCAATCCATTTTGCAATTGTTTGGTTTATTTACATCCTAATTTTCTGTGAAATGTTTTTTTAACATATAATTCACTCCATAATTATAACAAACAATTGAAAAGGAACAATATCAAGCCTTGTTAATTTATTGAACCTTCAATTTATTTCATTGCATACCTATATTAATTTGCTGGAAGTAAATTTCAGCAATTGATCTGGTTATTGACTGGTGAAAGTTAAAATTTGTGCTTTCTTTTAATAGTTATATTCACACGCATGTTTGATTTCATTGAATGATCGGATTACGCAGATGGCTTTTCAAAATTTAGGAAATAATTAACATGTACATAAAATTATCTTTTTCGGTAAAAACATTTCTCTGCATCGAACAGATATAGTTCAGATTGCGGCTTTGAAACAAGTGTCATTTCAAAGATTGGCATTTCAGGTCTGTTCAGAGCCAGAAAGAAACACATTAGGGAATTACAAAACATGATCTAGATGTTATAATTCAAAATATATTTCCATGCTTTCTTTTTCTTAAGGACAAAATAATTTCATTTTTAATTTCGTTCTAAAATGCTCTAGCCAATTGAGATTTCTACCCATTTCTTTCGCTTTCAGCAGCTAAATTCAGGCATTTTACTCGGTTGATGTATTTTTTTCTAATAATTAAACCTCAATCATTATCATTGAAGCGACATTATAAAGGTACAATCGTAATATTAAAGGAGGAATATACTGTATAGAAATAATATAAAAATCAATCGAAACTCATTGATCTTCGAAGTTCTTTAAACCGCATTGGATCGTTATAAAAATCGCCATGTTAAATTTATTAATTATTTGCATTATTTAGTGAAAGTTATTTGTGATCTTCAAATATTTTTGCCATTCACATGCTTCTATAATATAATTTTCTTCCTTTGTCATAAAAATCCGAAGGCTTCAAAAATCCAAATATGTACTTAAATTCTGATACACACTTTTGAAATGGATCTGAAACTTAATAAACTAAAAGCAGCATTAAATAAAATGTACTGAATACAATAATTCTTGAAGATATTTTGTAAGATACCTCCAGTTTTGAAAAGCATAAATAATGAAATATGCTTGCAGCAGTTTCATTAAAACAGTCCCGAAGAGAATAGATAACAACAATCTCTCACCATGGTTCAACACGCAAAACTATACAATTTAATCTGGTCACTGCAAGCTTTTCTTTTCACGCATTTTGAAGCATCACTTAATACGCGTATTTTGTACTTGAATATTTAAGTATTTAAGCAATCAAATGTCGATACTTTTTGGACTCAGTGAGTTTTAAATGTGGAGATTCATCAAAATCTGGAGGTGGAATTTTTTGGCGATTACAACACTTACTCTATGTGTTCTTCGTTGGGGAGAAACGTCGAATTTGGACCGGAGTCACAAATTCAATTCTATTAAATACTAGAAGCACATGTGCTGATTTCGCAAATTTAAAAATATTCCTTTCCCCTACTTCTGCGTGTAGTTCTTGAATGGCTGTTTTTCTCCACGGAGGTTATAAAGATTTATTTGCAGTGCTCTCTTACTCGTTGCGACTGCGTTTCGGAACGTTTAGTTCTATCTGATCAGCATCGTGTTTGATTCATCTACTTCTATCCTATCTCAGTTGTATGTCGGGCAAATATTTTAGACATAATTTGAAATTTTATGTTCGGCTACTTTTATCAAAATATGCAGGATAGGACTTAGAAACAATGGATTCTTGGGTCATTTTACCCCTTATTGTCAAGAAATTGATATAAATAAATATGGTAATCACCGAATGTGTATCAAATCACACCGAAACATTTTTTGACTTCCTGCAACGTATTCTTATAGATTACAGCAGAACAAAGAGAATCCGAGAAGTGAAGGAAAAATAACAATTACGAAACTCAAACAAAGCTAATGTTTATTCCTGACTTCAAAAAGTATTCGAACGAGTCTTTAACAACATTTTTGGTCCTTAAGATTGGTAGGAACAAACTCAAATATCTTCTTTTTACCCTCAAATTGTCTGCCAATGTAACTTTCGAATTGGCGCGTGCATTTTCCGTACACCTTCACAGAGCACCCGTAATTAATACTCTGCTGTATTTGGTATATCAAGAGTGGTTTAACGAATTTCCAGGTTAATAAGAATTCCCTGGAATCCGAACAAAGGTCAGCCCAAATTAATTCGAATTCCCGGTGTTCTACTGTAATTTAGAACCTGAAACATCCGGACAATTATATTTTAACAATTCTAAATTTTCACTAAGATATGAATTTTATGTCTTGATTACAATACTCATTACAAATATTCATTAAGAAAAAATCGTTAAAAATTACTGACTATAGCCAGTCGCCCAGTTTTAAGTTAATTACAAAAAACTTTCAAATTGGTTGAGTTTTGGTTTTGACCTTAATTAGGATTATTTACAATTCATGAACTAATTTAAAATTTTTCGAATGATAAAACGTAAGTCTATAGATATATTTTAGAAGTTGCAAGTTTCGACCGAGATTTATCCTGCATCTATACTCTTAGTGAGTTTTAAATATGAGATGAAACTACAACTTACAATGCCTGGCGAATTCTCTTCACCATCTTTGGTGTCATCATGAAGGATCAAATTGCCTTCTGTTAATATCCGATAAAGAAAGTAAAAAAAAAAGAATGTTTGATATAATCACAAATTAAACGCAGTGCAAGTAGTTAACAGTTCAAAAACGTTTCACCAAATGTGTAGAATCATTGTTATTCTTGACTGAGATACATTGCGTATGTATTGTTGTAATTAAGACTTATTGATATATTGTTTCAATTGTTGGTTGTTCATTTCATATTTCTTAGCGATACTTACATGCGTTGTTGCAACAAATTTTACTTAACAATCTATCGTTTTGGTGAACAATAACTGGCATTGTTTCAGTTGGGGGAGTTTCTTGTTTAGCCGCAATCTTTAAGGAATTGTTGAAACAAATTTCACTTCTTTGTAGCAGAATAATTTATAAAATTTAGTAAGAAAATAAATTTCGGGTTAATGATTAATGAATGGATATTTTTATGGCTTAACAACGAAAACGATGTCATCCTGTACCAAGCAGCTATCAGTTTAACTCAGGGAACCGAAATATAAACAAATTTCCAAACACAGACTCATCAGTGAAAAGTAAAAAATAGATTACAAAATTCCATCATTACAAACATGAAACATGTTAAGTTAAATGAAAGTGTATAAAATGATCGATCATAAATGGGGGAGGGAAAGGGTAGTTTATGGGTTAAATAAATGCTTATTATTTGGATAGATCAACTTTACAATCACAAAAGAATTATAAACATTCTGTTGGTATAGAATTTGTACCATCCGCAGGATAAAGGATATTCTACCATAATTTACATTTGGAGTTCTAAATTTCTTTTCCTCTCAAGTTATGAAAATTAGAAAAATGTTTAGGAAACTAGGTTTGAAATAATTTTCCTTGATCTGTCTTACAAAAATTAAGAAGAAAATATAGCTGATTAATTGACTCTAATATTTTCCATGATTGAAATTTTTTCCCACTCTTTAATTTTAAAATAATCTGAAGCAAACGTTGAAAGTTATGCAAAAAATACTAATTTTTTAACGACCTATTAAGCGATATTTATAGAGGTATAAATATATTTTTTCTTTACTTTCAGTGCATTTTTCTTGAACTGGGCAAAGAGATGTTTAGTCTCCTAATTCAAGAATTAACTCAAGTCTTTCGCTCTTGCTAAAGAAGTGTCAATCCAATCCTATGACAAAACATCAACGTCACGCACATATTTACTTCTTCCAGTATGTGTAACCTTATATCACTTTATGAAAGTGACATTTTGCGCTTCTCGGAATAACAATATCCCAATCCTCGTCCATATTACGTTTAATGGTTCTTAAGAAGATACATTTCTTTGCAGAGTTATAACCTGTGGTCGACAGAATACAACAAAAAAAGAGAGAAAACTGTCAGCTATGAAAAAAATTAAAGGGGACAGTCATTTTTGGTTAAAAAACAAGTAGATGCTTGAATCAAAATTAAATATTTTAATTGCATCATTAATATATACACTATATGCCCAAAAGTATCCGGACACTTGCAGATTTTCACATTTTTTAGAATTTCTCCGTAATGGTTTAACTGACTGCCTTTAAACTTCGGACATGCAAAGAATAAACAATAACTCACATTTTACGTTGAAGATTTGGTCTTGAGGGCGATTAGGGGACCGTCTACAAACTGATGAAGATAAAAACGTTTTTGGCCCACCCCGCTTCACAAAATACTGATAACAAGATGAAACTTTCAGAAATGGTAATGTTTAATGTGCATAATATTTACAAGAATTTTCGTAAGCTCAGCGCAAATATTTGGGAAGATATAAAGGTTTTCTTAAAAAATCTCAAATTTTCCCACCTGTTTTTTGCTTATAACATGAAGAGTATTCTGTTATATTATACGAAACTTACAGAAAAGATGACAATATGTTAGAAAAGCATTTGTGTGAAACTTTGGAAAAGAATTGTTGAATATTACAGGAATTATGAGCATTTTTAGTAAATAGTGTTTTACTGCGCATGCGCGAAACATAGTGTAATTTTTCTTTCACAACTTTAAAGCCAGATATATAGGGCAACTTATATAAAAAAATTCAGTTCAATATCATTAGTATTCAGAAAGATATCGGCATTACGACGAAAGCAGAGATTTGCTCCTGTCGAGAGAAGCTAAAAAGATGAGGGGTTGTACACAAATTGATATTTTAAATTTTATATCTTTAAATAGTTATATTGTGTATAGCGTTAGAAATTTGCTGCATGCCCATGAACACTATCAATTAGCTGCAAATTCCAGCTAATTTAGGCACTATAAATAACAAAAATTGTATTACTTTAATTATATTATTTACTGATTATTAACAAGTTTACATATTACAATTTTACGGCCAAACTGATATTTTAAATATATTTATTTTTTATGGCGAAACGATTTTTATCTAATTAATTCTTTTCTTAAAATAAATAATTCTAGCATATATTTTTTTACGTTACGAATATTAGGTGTGTTCATGGTATTCAGAAAATTCTAACCACTATTAAATTCAATATAACTATTTAAAGAATATAAGTTTAAAAATATCAATTTGTGCTACCTAAATCTTTTTAGCTTCTCTTCGACAGGAGCTAAAATTCTGCTCGTTAATGCCGATATCTTTCTGAATACTAATGATATTGAACTGATTTTTTTTATATAAGTTGCCCTATATATCAGGCTTCAAAGTTGTGAAAGAAAAATTGCACTATGTTTTGCACATGCGCAGTAAAACACTATTTACTAAAAATGCTCATAATTCCTGTAATATTCAACTATTATTTTCCAAAGTTTCACACAAATGCTTCTCTAACATATTGTCATTTTTTCTGTAAGTTTCGTATAATATAACAGAATACTCTGCATGTTATAAGCAAAAAACAGGTGGGAAAATTTGAGATTTTTTAAGAAAACCTTTATATTTTCCCAAATATTTGCGCTGAGTTTACACAAATTCCTGTAAATATTATGCATATTAAACATTACCATTTCTGAAAGTTTCGTCTTGTTATCAGTATTCTGTGAAGCGGGGTGGGCCAAAAACTTTTTTGTCTTCATCAGTTTGTAGACGGCCCCCTAATTGCTCTCAGGACCGAATCTTCAATGTAAAATGTCTGATGTAAATGAGTTATTGTCTATTCTTTACATGCCCAAAGTTTAAAGGCAGTCGGCTAAACAATTCCGGAGAAATTCTAAAAAATGTGAAAATCTGCAAGTGTCCGGATACTTTTGGGCATATAGTGTATCACCTTCAGTATTGCTATTTAGGATATAATACATTATTGTTTTGAAGTGATAGAGATGGTTGTATGCTATTTACCTCCCTCAATTAGAAATTCTTATTAATTAATTTTATGAGAAAACGATAAGCGATAACGACAAAATTATCTACGTAGAATTTTGATATATATATATATATATTTACATTTTCCTTACTACTAATTTAAAATTTAAATAGAAATTATCTAATTAACACAGCTACTGATATACATTATTCTCTTTTCTGTAATTACAGGTACATTGAAATTTTCGGCTTTTGTTAAGAAAAAAATTTTTACTGTCACATAGAAATAACGAAATATAAGCATAATGATCTCGATTTAAAGGACTGATAGAATGCTAATAATGCAAATCTTATACCATTTCCACGCTGATAATACTTTTTCTATCATGCAGGAAATTTCTATTTCATTTTTTTGGTCAGAAGATTAACCTGGCGAAGCATTTAAAAAATAATCTATCATTGAAATTCTTAAAAATTGTTCAATGCAAGTAAAGTGTATAGTAAATGAAAAAGTATCATATTCAAATTTGTTGAGTCTTGCAAAGTAAATTTGTTCTTTGTACATTTATATAGCGCATAAACACTAATTCTCCTCTCAGATTTATTCACTTTGTCGAATTAATTTTTTACATTTTTTAAAGAAATATGTCGGGGAATATTCTGCACCAATGCAGGTCGATGTGGTACGGCATGCAAATTACGTTTATCACAGGTTTCAGACGCCATTTCAATCAACATTCATTGCGCATTTTACCTGGTGTTTGACAAATCGGTCATATAGATCTATTTCCTTACTTTCAATAATGATAACTTCAAATACTGTGTATAGATGTAAGTGCATCAAAAGATAAAATTTGCTGAAATTTTTTCCAGAGAAGAATTTTAGTTTTATTTAAGAAAGAAAGAAGATAATGTTAAAAGAAAGCAACTGTTGGGAAATGTATTTTATAGTGTGACGCACTTAAAATATTAATTTTATTCTCATGTTATTTTCTCTTTAAAACAATTTAAAATTTTCGTTTTTCATTTCGAATCTTTTTCAGTGGATTATTCTTTTCCAAATTTTTTTTCGAAACAACAAGCAGTTAAATTTCATATAAATATGAATAAAAATCTCAGGAAATTTTATAGTAATGAAATCTTATGTTGAAACCTGGCCATGCAATCTCTTGCTAGCTGTAATGCAAGAAAAGTTTATGCATTTCATCTAATACTAACGTTTCTAATCGCACTACTTTCCAATATACTCTAGCAACGTTCTTATAAAAGACCAAAACCAATTATTAATTTCCCAAAATGAATTACAACATCCAATTCATTCAGTGTCACGCTGAAAAAATAAACAACTGGTACCGCAGTCATTCTGACCAATTGACTAGGCAATCGTATGCGACACAGATGGAATTGCAAAATGCTTGCAATTTATTTCCCTGTTCACATATATTGCAAGAATCATAAGAGGCATATTTATCTCAAAAAATAAACAACTGGTATCGCTGTCATTCTGACTAAATGACTACTCAATCGTATGCGACACAGATGAAACTCATCTTTTCAAATAAGGTAATGAGTTTTTTAAGATAAACTTTATTTCTTTGATATGATAGATTAGGAATTCGCCTACAATTAACTTTGGACATTAAATTTTCAAAATGATGAAAAGCGAAATTTAACTGTCTCAAAAACTTTAAAAGTTCTGACCTGCAACTTCTGGTACCATTTAACTCATACGTGTGTCGTTTACAGATATAATTTAATATGGGACACTGACTGAATTCTTTTGTCTTTTCTAATTTCTCTTACACTTTGTACGTTAGTTCTTTAGTAATACGGTATATATTTCCTTAGATATATAATATGCTTAAAACTAATGGTGAATTAACTCTAGAATTTTTCCATTCATATATTTTCAAAAAGAAATCTCACTTATATAAAAGCATCATTTACTAGTGGACTGACATTCCTTTTAAAAAGTCAGATACTTTAAAAGCTTCTATTTTAGATTTCTTTCCCACAAAAACTTCGTTACAGTTTTATTTTTTTTCAATTTATATAAAATTGGGTCTGGAAATTAGAAAAGACTTGAATAAAAATATGAAAGTGGGGAATAGACTTTGAAGCTCTAAGTAAGAAAAGTGTTCTTCCATGAAATTTCTTTTATTTTGTGCATAAAGAAAGGGTCTCCCTAGTAGCAATGACTACTTTGAACAAAACAAAATCCTTATTTCCATTTTATTCATCTCATAGGAAGTCCAAAAAGATGGGATAAAATATAGAACCCTCTTTGTATTGTCCTTCTTTCGTTAGATTGTGAGTGACTTTCAAAAGGAGATACCTAGGAAAATACTTTTTTCTATAAGATGAAAGATTTGTCTCCTTTCAGAAAGTTTTTGTTGTAAAGCATAGGTTTCTGAAGTATCCTTTTGTAATCCAACCGAACGAAAATGATGCGCTGCACCGTAGAATTCTTCAGAACTCTTCAAAAATTTTATTTAAGGAAATTAATACCGTACATAGCAAGATGTTTCTCAAAACCTCTCTTCGAATTCTGAATCGTTCCTAATAGAAAATGCTGTTCCTAAATGTCACTGTGTTTTATACTTAAAATCAACCCGTTTTTAAGTTCAATACTTTTATTCTGCCAAATTTAAAAACTGCATGTTTCAATGAAAGGATAAATAAAAATTATATTCGAAATGTTTAAATTTTTATTCTTTTAACTTTCCTTCGAATGCATTTAATCTGTGAGATAAAGCTCCTATATTTTTTGTGCCTATGTACTGGTTTTACCGAGAAAGACTTGGGACCTCTAGTACCTTCTTGATTCCCTAGAACTAACACTAGGATATCGTTTTTTCCTCTAGTGCTCTTTTGATGCTCGTGAGGGGCACGATAATCTTCTAGATGAGTTGTGCTCGTTTACGTTTCTATTTTTGGGTTTTTTTCCTAGATATTTATTTTTATATAAATACCTTCCAAAGTTCCTATACATGCGTACTAACCTCTAATTCGATGATATTGATAGTCATTCCCATTACATTGTTTCAAAATTGTCGAATTATTTCAGGATCTCAACGACAAAAGTTGACATTGCTAAGGAACCTTACGGGAAAACAAACGTTAGCTTCCTTCTGAATTGCTGTACATTTTGTTAGTGGAAATTGCAAGGAAATACTAAAATATAGTTCAGTTTGATAAGCTTTTCTTTAAACTTAAGTAAAAATTTAACTTTTAACCTCACAGATAAATTTCGCCCGATCGTGTTAACATTTGTATTGCGTCCGACCGAAAGTAATGTAAGAAAGTAATCTTTTTCATTTTAAATGCTTTTTATATGGCACATTCAACTTATATTTTTCTAGTACTTATTTGCTATGGAAAATTTTGTATGGATACCTGTATAATTGTGGTAAGTAACTGTGCTCAACAAGTAAATGTTTTTTCTCTTGATTCAAGATTAAAGAGGCAGACTAAACTGCCAACAGATGACGTTTGTCTATATCTCATAGATTACATATAAATAATTCTAAAATTATTAACTTCAAATGAAAATAAAAACTGTACTTTGTACTGGTATGTGGTGGTTAATGCTGGGTATTTTCGAAATAATTTGCAAATCTTCACTTCACAGTTGTAAAGCTTGTATAAATGTTAACGTTAAGAACTTTGAGCAGTTCCTGTTAAGCTAGGTGTGTGTAAGTTCTCAAAAAGTGTAAAACTTCTCCAAATAAAGAAATTTCACCCGTAATTGTGTTGTCGTTTCTGTATTTTCATTTATCCTCCAGCTCATCCGTGTGGCGTTTACCGACCTAATTTACTCAATGAAAATGTTTTTTGTGCCTTCTTTTTTCTCTGTTTCTCCGCTGAAGTTTGAATCATTCTGTATATGCTTTTTTACATAAATGAATAGACATTTTAATTAATATTAGATTTCTGAATTAGATGGAACGAGATATATAGATATTGATACTTCCTTACATATTTGAATTAATTCTGATTTAAAGCTACAAATATTCCATTTGTAATTATTCAAAAAGACTTTGGTTGTCATATCTGTAACATCTTGCATCCTCTAGATCAACTTGGTGCCTTTCCCGGACAAACTTTATAAGAGAGTGTGACTGCCTTTATTGAGTTTTCTTTTTCCTATGGGAGTTTGTACGAACAATTTTCATTGAGTCTGCATATATCTTCTCAGATACATAATATGATGTGGATAAATGTCGAATAAACTCTATAAATATTCCTTTTATAATGCTACGAAAATCTCCGGTGGGTGCATTGTGAAAGCGGTACACAAGCTGGAAGATTGAAAATGACTCTTTATTTAAATTTAATTATTGAAAACACGAAGCACAGGTCCTTCAGAACTTAGGGAAGCAAACAGAAAGCAAATCACTAATAATATCAGTAACAGAACCAACAATACCGCTCTAACAGTTAACCAACTCGCAATGCGAATTCCAAAGAGATTATTAAGGTGTTCAAACACACTTGCTCGTCTTAGAACCTCCAGATATTTAGAAACCTCCCAATGATGCGTGGCGTTACATAGAATCATCAAGAGTAATCTCTGTATTTCCGATCATTATAGAGATAGGTATTTTCAATGAACTTCATTTTGTCTCCAATTTGACCAATAGTCGCCAAGGTCAGAGGGTATTGGCTAAGCCTCCTTCACACATCCAATAAAGCCTCTGTAATGGTCTCTTTCTAAACCTAAGAATAATATTGCATGTTTCCAATAAGATTTTTTTAAACGGATTTGGACTTATATAGAAACTTATCTTACCACAGAAATTTCATTTTAAAAAGTCAAAAAGTATAAACGTTCATTTTTTTTATTTCGTTTTGGCATAAAACATCATTACCGTCTTCCCAAATTCATGTAAATACGGGTCTGTAAAGAGAGGAAATACTTCGAAATAACGCGACAAAAAGGAATAGACCAGGCGACTCTAAATGAGAAAAATGTTCTTCTTTGAAATTTATATTTTTTGTGCATGAAGAAAGGGTTTCTCTCGTAACAATAACTACTTTGCACGAAAAGAAAACTTATTTCCATTTTATTCATCTCATAGGAGCTCAAAAAAGTTGGAATAAAATTTAAAACCCTCTTTGTATTGTCCTCCTTTCTGTAGGCTGAGTGACTAATATACCTAGGAAAGTACCTTTCCTGTCCTTTAAACTCGTGTTATTTTTTCTTTTTTCATTCAGTAAGGTTTTGTTTTATTGGTATAGGATTCTTAAGTAAATTTGTTTTTATCTAACTGAACGGATATGATATTGCTGCACCATGGGTTGATAAAGAACACCAGCTCTCTTCAGTAATTTCATTTAAGGCAGTAGATAAAGTTCATAGAACGATATTCTTAAAAATGCACTTACAATTCTGAAAAGTGCTTCGTAGAAAGTTCCTTCACGAAAATATTAATGTTAATATTTTCATTTCACCAAATTTAAAGTCTGTATGCTTCGTTGGAATGTTTTCATAATTTGCTTCTTAGGGTGTAACTTTCACGCACATTCTATGTTAGAGTGTTTAGGAGTTCTTTTAACCTCGTTATATCATTAAAAAGTGTAATTTTAATTACTCTTTTTTTCTAAATAAGTTCTCCCCGGACTAGGTACGTCCAGTATTTGTAGGCATTTTTATGTCCCCACTGGTGTGGGTCGAGAAAATTTTTACCACCCATCTCTGTTTTGATCTCTGCCACTGTTCGGTGCACAGTTTGTAAAATTTTTAATTCCTCCATCGGCCTATTTTCAGTCTTACACCCTTTTTAGATAGGCAGGTTCGCTGAGAGTCTTCAATTTGGAGGAAAAAGCACTTTGAAATTGGTTTTAAAGTTAATCACTGCGAACAAGATATCCCTCAAAGTAGTAGAGATGCTAGAAAAGAAGTCTGAATATTATTTCGATTCGGACTCAAATATTTTTCCGTTTCGCGCCATAGAACCGGTTTAAGAGTTTTCTGAATAGGAGAACTTTAACAAACATAATCGCAGCACCTATCAAGAAAACTTTTAATTTTTTTTTGAAATTGTACTTATTTTTAGGATTTCAGAGAGTAAATTGGGTTTTATAAATTTCAATCAGTTTCAGTAAATTTTTCTCTGACGATTCCATAATTAACTAAACGGTATAAAGAATATCAATGGTAAAAAATTAACTTTGTTTTGCAAGCACACGACACAGTTGTATACAGGGTACCCACTATATATATGCTATACTCATATACAGGGTGCCCACTAAAGTCCCTTACCACCCTTTTGAATACCGAATGGCTGCTGCTATCTTCATAAGAGTGGTGTCTAGGTATGATAAAGTGACTATGCGTTACTGGATGAAACCACTTACAACGCCACCTGGTGCAAAAGGGTGGAGTTAGAGTTATTATCTCTAAACCGGTACTAGATAGAGGAAAAAAGTGAAATACAAAGTTGCAGTGCATCATCTATTTAGTACAAAAAGACACCTTTTGGTCGTAAATGCGTAGAACAGAACGGTTAAAACACGTATTTTTTCGCGATTTCCTATAGTGACACGTGACAAAAATTCTTAGGAAGAAAGAAAAAAAAAACTGGTTACCTCAATATACCTTAATTTTCGATGTTCTGAATTTTTGGTTCGTTTTTCGTCCGAAAGATAAAATTTTCTCCTTTCGTTCAAGTTTCGTGACGTCACAGTTTCGGAAGCCGCAAACAAACAAATGTGCATTTGAAGCGTTCTGTTTTCAGTATTCATTACCATAAGGTGTCTTTTTGTACTAAGTCGATGAAGCTCAACAACTTATAATTCGCTTTTTTTCTCTATCTAATACATTTTTAGAGATAATAACGCTAACTACACCGTTTTCCACCAGATGGAGGTGTAAGTATTTTCATCTAGTTGCGCATATAGTCACTTTACCATGCCTGGACACCATTCTTAGAAGATAGCTGCAGCCATTTGGTAGTTAAAAGGAAGATAAGGGACTTTAACGGACACCCTCTAAATTTGTAAAAACTACCGACACGACTGCGGGCGGTTTTTTCGGCGGAAGCAGCCCTTTTCCAATCCTATGCATCAACAGCGCAAGAATGAAGGAAATTTGATCAGTTTCAGCGAAACTAACCGTTTATAATAGATAGCGATTGCGTACTTTTTTCTTCAACCTAATTGGAGCTTTTCCTATTATATAATTGTAATCTTTAAAAGAAAAGTGGTAGTTAACTTATATTTAAATATTTGATGCATTTAACGATATCTACGATTTTGATAGAAGTTGTTTTTATTTATCTAAATGCAACGCTTTCTTTGCAGTTTGCTTTACAGTTGTTGTGGAAGGTGAGGACTGATACTATTCCAGAGGGTACTTTGGATCTTTTGTGAAAAGCAAATGTCATTTTATTCACAGATCAAATGTAATATTCACACGCAATTCGTTCAGCCTTGGTACCGAGTTAACCAATTAACAGTTTTGCACGAACACCGTTCGGGCACTGCGAAAGGGAACTTCCCTGATTTGCCCGAATACAACTCGGGTAGATAATTTTTTTAAGCCGGTCCTCTGATTTTCCCGGCTTTTTCATTTACTTTAATTTGTAATGTTTCTAGTAAATGGCTCCAGCAGTTTAATTTATGTTCGATAGCAAAACAAGAATAAACAAGTTTTTATGTTAGGTTAGGTTAGGTAAGCTAATCTCAGGTCCTTTTTCCTCCTGTAATTAAAAATTATCAAACATTAATTAAATTAATACTTGCAACTGTTTTGACAGCTGATTTGCATATCTAAAATCAATTTCAATACAAAATTGCTGATAAAAAATGTGCTTATATTTGGACACAAGGCAGAAAAAAGAAACTGTTCAATGGTTAAATACCAACCTGGAGTGTGCTATAAAACATCTTCTTATCCCGTTAACGTCCAGCGCCCTATTTACAGGACAATTACATTTCACTTCCGTGGCTCAACCGAATGCACTACATTGTTTCTTCTTTGCTTTGTGTCTGAAGTTAATAGGTATTCTAGATTATTAACCACGGAAGAGGCTATTTGCTGTTGCATCATTATTTAAAAGAGTTTACTGAATATTTATATAGTTCGATGAAAGTCAAATCGAATTATTTCAGAAGATGTAATTCCATACATCTTTTGTGCTAATACGTAATCATGCTAAGATGCAATTCCATTCATAATTTGTTCTAATACATAATTGCACATGCAATTCAATTACATGTGCAATTATGTATTAGCACAACGTATTTAGTTTAAGAAATAATGCTTTCCTAAACTAATAATAAAAAAATGCATTCATGTGGATAATATCAATTTTGAACTTGAAACTTAAAGTATCTATTTAATTTTTTTTACAAAAATGGCATTGAATGACAACAACAAAATGAATTTGCTCTTTCTAAGCGCGATCATATCTCTATTATGTGATATTGAACTTCTATATTCGTGAAAGTACTCTTTCAAAATGTCGTGCTAGGAAGTTGAAGTTCTGTCATAAAGCTATTATAAAGTAATGGATCTAACATAATTACTTTTAGAGATAAATAACACATAAGTGTTTTACAGATAAATAATACAATTGTTTCTATATATGTTGACATATATATTTGTTACTTTATGTTTATGAAAACCAACAACCAATAACTGGAAGTGATAAAGCAGGAATGATTTATTATCCAGAGAAAAACTATGCCCCAATTGTTGAAACGAGGGGTGAAGGGGAAATATTCAGGAATTTTGTATGCCACTGGTGAAAGCATCCTATGGTAAGTATAATAATATGTCTCTTGCATTGTTTAACTCTTTAGAATTTACAAACACATTAAAATTCAGAAAATGGAATTATCAAATCCGTAATAATCATTCATGCACATTAGTATTAAAAAAATTATCATATTCGCTATATTTTAGAATATTTTCTATAGGTAAACAATTGCCCTGTGTTATTTCAAATTATCTATTTTCTATTCGAAGGAAATTTTTCCATTTTAATAATTTAACACGGAACTATATTGATTTAAATGTTCTTTAGATTTATCTAAAAAGTATTTTTGGTTTCCCAGAACTTTAAATGCTTTGAAGAAGGTAGAAAATTGGGACTCTCGGTCGGAGAATTTTTCCATATTTAAGGATATTTCATCTAAATGTGACAACCTATTTCTGCCTAGCCTACAAAAAAGTGACGATTTCGTTGTTCAATTCTTCAGACACTTTTCTCCCTAAAATAATGGGTTATAAAAAATGAAAAGAAACGTCGATCAGTTGAGGGAATTTCATTTCTTGCCAAATGTTCGCATTTTTAATTGTACAATCAGCCATCTTTTATAAACAATAAAATTCCAATCATCCACATTTACCTCCTGAAAACACGATTTGATCCTACATAATTGAGATTCATTTAAAGATAGGAAAATATTTTATCTTTTTTTCAAAATTTTAATACTCTGTTATCTTAATTTTGACAGTCGCATTTGAAAAAAAATTGGAAAAATCCCATCAGAAAACAATTTAGAAACTTTTAAATCGATGTTTCTTTGCCTACCTGTGAAAGATTTTTTCAGTTATACTTTTATTCAACTTTTCCTGTGGTTTTATGAGTTAAATTTAAATGTAATTACAGTGATTTGAAAGTGACATCTTTTTAAGAAGTCGGATAAACGGGGTATATTTACTAAAATACATGTAAATATTATGCACATCAAACGAAACCATTGATGAAAGTTTCATCTCATTATCAGCTTTCCGTGAAATGGGAAGAGTCGAAATTTCTTTTCTCTCCATCATCTTCTGGTGGCCCCTTTAAATGTCATCGTGAGGAGATTTTCACCTTTAAATGTGAGTTACGACTACTGCTTTTCCAAGAGCTCTCCGAAACTGATTGCGAACCATTTTATCCATATTAACTCAAAATTTGTCGCCACTTAAGAAATGAGTTAAAATTTTGTACACCAGTGTATCTCTTCGAGAGTCAAATTATGATGTCCGGTGTCCATACAAACAATGCTGTCTTCACAATGAATAACATTTGTTAAGCTTTTAAGAAAATGCGATGGAGAAAAAAATCCTAGATTTTTTTTTATTTTGGGGGGATGCGAGGTCTACTACAGAACTACTAGTGAAAAAATAAATGACTCTTTATTTTACGAAGATTTCTGCAAAACACTAACGAAGCACAGATAAAAAAAACTGATCAGCATTTGCATAATAAACAATACAGAACACCAATAGATCTCAGTTACAGCGCTTTCAATAGCGCTCAAATATCTCTCAATTCGTCAGCTTCACTGGTGACCAAAGTCCAACTAACAGTCCTTAGCTTGAGAGCTTGCTTTTACACCTATACAACAGGAAGCGACGTTAATGCTTAGGAAGTGACGTAATCTCTAGAAGGTTCATGACATTTCCTGCTCCCAGTAAAGATAGGACCACAGTTTAGGATTTTTCTAGAAGATTTTTGTTGCCAAAGTCGCCAAATTTTTCGCAAAGAATAGCATATCAGGGAACAACTTTACAACTTCGTAACGATACTCTAGGCGATTTCAATTTCAAACTGAATAGGAGAAAAATAAGACCAAAATTCAAATTATATAATATAGACAGACGACCATATTATCGAATTTATACACACATAGTATGATATCTTTTAAGTCTATAAAAATGATTTACATTAGTATCTTTATTTACGTTAGGATCAATAAAGAATTTTGATTTATCAAATTCCATTTCTAAAGCTTATGGGAAAGTGCATAAATTAATTTACTTAAAAATACGTTTTGTAAAACACACATTTTATTGTTCACCAAAAAACAGAAGTATTTTTATTTTTATTATTTTCCACATTTTAATCATTAGATGCATTACTTCTCAAACACCGTACAAGTGAACGCCAGTGGTACGAAAACAAAATTGAATTTAAATGATTTTTAACTATATTATATATAAGAATAATATCGAATTGTTGAAAATTTCAAATGTCTATCACAAATGAAATAGACCCCTGAAGAAATAATAATGTCCATTCTACTTAAATATCTTTAATACCAAACAGACAAGAGCACGTTTTAATAAAGATAGCAAACATATCGTGCTCTGGGGCGACAAACACAGAGAATATTTCGTTAAATAAATAAATTAAATAATTAATTAATAATTAAATATTTTTTTAAAAATGAAGTCGTGTAGACGAGATCTATTACTCCGTTAAGAGATTTTACTAACAGGAAGTTTCGTTCTTCAAAATTTTATCACTTTCGAAAATAAATTCCAAAAGTAAATAATTATTTCTATTTTCGAAATGCAAAAGCATCCTAAGCTATTTTATTTACTTTCAAAGCAAAATATATAGAAGCAAGAAACAAGCTGAATCAATGAACAATGTAAACATCTTATGATTCATGATAATAAAATTTCAGAAAGGGAATGACATTCAACTAAAAAAAAATAACCGTTTTTGAAATTTTAGTTTCCCTCAGAGCCATTCCTTCAACCAATAGAAAAATTTCGGTAGTTGCAATCACTGAACAGATAAATGACCTAATGTCTGATCTCACAATTTGATAAAAACAATAAATAAAAGAATCGCATCTTGCTGACTCTTGTAATATTATCCTTTCCTGAGCTAAACAATTCTTCATAGAAGAAAGGACTGGATAACGGATCTCTATAATCCATCACTTTATAGGAAAGTAAAAAGACTAGCTGTAACGATAGTCCTCGATCACCAAGCGCGAAGTTCTCCATTTTGGCCTAACAGCTAATAAAAACTGCAATGTCTTTTCTTGTAAGCTATTCTTAGGAACTTATTGAGTACCTTTGTTATTTCTTTCATAATATAGTGAATGGCATACTTTAACCAAAATTGTTGCATTCATTAAAAGACGTTTTTTCGAACGATTATCTGAATTATTTACTTTTAGCTTAGAGATGCGTGGTCGTAATGCAGAAATGTACATATTACTCCCTAAAACGTATTATGTTAATGAAGAATTTTGATATTGGTTATCGATAAATATAGATCCTCAGTTGCTTACCTTGATATATTCTTTGTCTTCAGAAATAAGCAGCTTTATTGCATTTAAGAATCTCTGGAAATAGTTATATTACAAGAAAATTTCAAACGATTTTCCAACATATCTGATCAATCTGTACGAATATTTACACGTCTTAGATATGGAATCATATATCTGTAAGGAAGAATTATTCATTAATATTTTCAATCCTTCATAATCTTAATCCCTTAGAATCTTATACAATATAATAAAGTTTGTGATTACTTTGAGAAAAGAATCAGAATTCGCGACGTGTATTGAGATTATAAATATATAGATAGCAAAATAACGCTACTAAGAATATAACAGTGTATTTAGAAATTTCCAAGTACAACTTCATTAATGACCATTTATAAAAGATGGATACAGCTTACTTATATTTAGTTATAGGAAAGTTCTGATTTTGACGAAACATTAGACCTAATTTGAAAATGAACCTCGTAATTTTCAGCAATGGTAAGATGACATGAATGACGCAAGAGCCCAAACTCATTCACCAAAAGATCCGGCCAAGTCAACGACAGATTTAACGAGAACCAGGTCAATACACATGGCAATTATTTAGTGGATAATTGCTTCGAACCTAGAAGTCTTTAAGTCCAGAAGGTGAAGTCCTATTGCCAGCCCCCCTCAAATCCATATAAAACAAAGAAACCGACATTTTAATATAAAACATTACACAAGATTTATTCGAAAAATCCATATACTTATAATTCCGTGAAAAATATTCTTGAAATAAATTAATCTATAAGAGCATTAAAGTCAATTTCGTATTTTCAATGTGTAGATTAGTTAAATTATACATTTTATTTATAAAACGTCTTTTACACATTTCCAGATTTCTTACTGCCCATATAATATTTATTGTTATTTTAAAAATACATAAAATTAAATTCCTCAGACCTAAAATTCATATTACTCGCCCTCATTTAAAATATATATAATAAAATTATACAAAAGAACATTTCCCTTTCCAAATTTTACTCCCTTGTCTTATTCTAGAGGGAGGGCCGTGGTGGCCTAGTGGTAAGGTCTCGGCCTTGGGGCCGGAGGGCTCCAGGCCCGAAACCCGATTCCACTGAAAATCCGAAGTGTATGGGGCCCGTTGCACCTTAAATCATACGTAGTGGTCAAACGTCTTCCCGTTGGTGTGGCGTGGAAGTATGGAGAGGGGGTGCCAGCTCAGGTGTCGTCCTCGTCATCTGACCGAGGTTCAAAATTACGAGGTCTGTCCCAAAATAGCCCTCGTGTTGCTTCAAAACGGGACGTTAATATAACTAAACTAAACTAAACTTATTGTAGAGGGATATGTTTTATGAACAGGACTCTTGCTGTCGAGGGAACACCCATATAATATTGGGAATAGATGACTCAATGGAAAGGTAACACGTTTTAAACTTCAATTAATTTAAAAAGAGCGCATAGAAATAGTTTTTTCTTCTTTTTGCTGTATTAAATAAAAATGAAGTAGGTTTTTTTTTCTTTCTCTTCCTTTCTCCCCATCAAGACCCGTTTCAAGAGCTGTTTTGTGGTTTCATCTACACATACTCTTTAGATAAGTAGATTTCATATTCTTAAAAATGCGATTATTTCCAAAAAAAATCATTGCTTATGAGTTGGTTTCGTTGCTTGAATGCTTAAGATTAATTCTGTATTTTATTAAAGTATGATATATTGCCGAAATTATTTATTCTTGAATAAAGTTTATGGAATTCACCTAAACTATGAATTAATAAAAAAATAATTAGCTTCAGTTATATTTTTAATAATGTTGTCTAGACTTTAGATATTGTCTTTCACAAAGAAATTTAGTCTAGAATAAAATTCTTTAAAATTTTAAGTATTAGAAAAATAAAAGTTGAATATTTCCTTGTAAAGAAAATATAATTTCTTGCTTATTATTTCTCTTCGAATTACGTCATATTAAATGCTTTTTTAATTGAAATTATAGTACATAGTTTAAATTGTTTTCATAAAAATCAATAAATGCGTCTTGGCGCTAGTTAATTACACAGGGTTAAAAATTAGTGCCTTTTCCTTAATATTTCGACAAAGTGTCTGGTTGTATAATAATTCTTCCGGATATATTCATATGTTTGTTTTCAAACATATGTGATGTATTTACTTTTAGAAATGCTCAGACACAGACAATGAACAAAAATTTAGTCTTTTAATACCTAACAAAGAGACGAAAGCAAAAAAAATCAAGCCTACACGAAAGTAAATTGAAATGTTTCGAAAGATTTCTTGAAGAGAAAGAGAAACGAGTTTCTTAAAATTTAATCTTAGTAAGCGACGAAAAATTAAATTATATTTCTACATCTTCGAGCTAAATAATAATAAATTAAATTATGGTTTTAAGCAGGTAAGCAAAAATTAACAAGAAATATTGAAAGATTAACGAAAATTATTGATGCTCACCATGGCGTTGTAGATATTGTAAGATAGAAAAAAAATATTTTACTCGCAGATGAGAAAAAATTATTACAGATTTTAATACAAAATATGTATGCAATGCTAGTTTTAAAAAATTTAAGTTTATGATAAAATTACTCTTCAGGAAAATTTAACTGCAACAAAAGACATTTATGCATGAAAAGATTTTTTTTTAAATTTAAGATAAATTATAAAAATAATTTAATAAAAATAAAAATTATTCTTACAGTATTTATAATTTGTACATCAATTCGAAAATTATAACACATTCTTTGGCCTATTTTTCAGCTATTATTCAAGTCAAACATTTTCAGGAATACATTTACTACTAATATATTTCGGATTTTATTAACTTTCAGATTTACGTAATACATCAAAATTGTAATTATGGTTTATCATTTCTTTCAGTTAAATAAATACACTCCTCAAATTTCTCTATTAATCCAATTATGTATCCAAATGCTCAAACATCATGGCAATTGCGTCCAAATGATCAATGTTGTTTAGTTCTTCCACGGTAATCGCGGTTTTCATGTATTGTTTTCATAATAATTAAATCAGGAAATCTGGGGGAAACCTAATTATCTAAAGTTAATATTTAATTTAAGAAATTAATCAAGTATGCTTCAGTGAATTGCACTTCAATTTGGAATCGTATTAATATAATTGCAAATTAAATTAGTGACTACATACTTCAGTGGCACGTGATTGATTTCGCAATCACAATCTCTCTAATTTACAAATATTAAACTGAATGTTATATTTGATCGAACTGATCTTGTATTTTTACTTCTCTAATTGGGTGTGCTTGAATAAATTCTATTTATTGAACTTTTTTCTCACTTTCTCATGCATTTTTTTCAATAAAAGCCTTAACTTATTTTCATTCGGTTCCCAAATTATTTCGTCTTAAATAAAAACTAAAGAAAAAATTAAATAAAATTTCAACCTAAACTAGTAATAAAAATTTTCGTTCTCTTAACTCCTTTAGTATGCACTTTAGTATGCTTAACGCATTAGTAGCCTTTAAATGTAACACTTACTGAATAAATGTTAATCATTTAATTTTGAAGCAGCTGAATGTTAATCATTTAAAAATACGAAAATGCATCGAAGCATTTCAAGAAATGAATTACCGTTATTTCCTTAAAGGCAAATATAATTATCGACTTTATATGAGATTTCTAAACAAATTTTCCAATCACTTAGATTAGGTAGAAATTGTTATAGTTTCACAGTTTGAATTTCGCATTTTATAGCTACATTCAGGTGAATCTTATTGAAAAGGTCTGAATGCCCGTGAGATCAAAACCTCAAGATAACGAAACTAATAGTGTCATTTATTATCTAACAATATATTTTCTTTCGCTGCATGTTCAATTCATTTGTTCGTTACAAGTTACATAGTAAATCTTTTGAATTTCACTATACTTGAAGTTTAAGAATATCCACAAAATATTATTCATATAGACAAAATTTCGTGATGTAAAAATGTAAGTTGATTATATTATGCCGCTGGTGAGTTGCAGAAGTTTGGTAAGGGGATGCCAGCTCAAGTGTCTACAACGTCATCTGACAGCGAATCAGAATTAAGATATCCGTTACAAAATAGCAATCGTGTTACTTTAAAATCAGACGTTAATATAACTTAACTAAACTTGTCTCGATGTTCCAACAAATGGTAACAAATAGCTTTCGATGACTTTCAGACAACGAAGCGAAAAAAATTACTTGGAAATTTGCATCTGCATTAATGTACTTTAAGACTATCAATAAATTACACACTAAAGAGTTTGGAAATACTCAAAAGCTATATTTTAAGCACTGGGCACATTCAAATAGTTTGTAATATATATTTACTCTAGGACCCTTTCTGGAGAATATTTCATAGATTAATGATGCGAGTTATTATATTTCTATAAACTGCTTTGCTGCTGTCATTTTATTGAGGATGTATATCATTTCCTTACATCTTTTCATGCAAAACAAATAACGTTTACTGAACCTTCTACCAGGATTCGTTTTCAATGATTGATTCAAGATACATTTGGACAAAAGAAATTCTGTCATTCTGTAAACTCTGAAGAAAATGTTTTGAGAACTAGTACATAACAGAAGAAATATGGATGTTACTTTAGTTTGAAAAATATAGAATAAGAATTTATGTTCACAATATAAAACCTTGAAAGCATCCAATCTACATAAATTTTTTCTCATTTGATGTCTTCAGAAAGTAAAATGGAAGAGGAAATTCAATTTATATTATCACTCCAAAATATGGCTGTGGATTTTCGAAAATTTTAATAGAATACAGAGATTTTTAGGACCATTTAATATGTCATGAATTCTTTGTCGTAAAATGTCAACTTAAAGAAATGCAGTCAGCGTCAATGCCAGTTATCATTTCCTGATTTTCGTAAATAAGTATTGTCGTATCCAATAACAGAGCATTTCTACTGAATCTATTTTTTACAAGCAATACCGCGCGGCCTTGCATTATTTTTATCTCTAGAATATTAGAAAAATCTAACTTGCACAACTGACTTTTTCATACTACTTTATATACAAACTGCTTTTAGCGAAATTCATTAATATTCTTTCTACGTACTTATTAAAAGTTTTAGTTATTAAAAACATAGATTTATATGCTTACAACGTTAATTTATTTTTCCATGTCATATCTTACGGAGATTGTCATCCATGAATTACTATATGTACCCATAAATTATTATTGAATTCAGGAGAAAATCTACATAAGTAATTTATGGTTTTAGTTCCACATAAATGATTTTTCTTCATCCCGCTATCCTCTATAACGGAGGATTAATTTAATGGTCTATTAAAATTTCTTTTTGATTTACATACTTTTTGTACTTATAAAATGTTCAAACTGAATTTAATATAGCAATTTAATAATAAAATATGTATTCGAATCTCAATTCTCTTAAAAGTTAGAAGTTTAGAAGTAATATATTTAATTAGAAGTGCCATAAATCTGTGCAGTTAAAACCTTTTTTATTGACATTATATTTTGAAAATACGTTGAGAATGTCATTCGATTTTCGCATTTTGATGAAATCCATTAATTTTAATATATTTGGATGAATAATTCAAGGGCAATTTATGAAGTCGTTTTATGGAAAACAGTTCTAAACTCTGTTTACTTTAAATTACAGTTATTATTTCAACATTTAAAATGTCTTTAATGGGTTGGAATAAAATTTCCGGATTATGTTTATAGTGTCATAAAAGGTTTGAAAGCTCTTGTGCTCTTAAGATAGTTTAAGAGACAAAAGCTTTTAAGGCTTCATCCTGAATATAATCTTTCATTTCCTATATTAGGTGATTTCGCAACAACAAAAGTGATGGGAAATATGAAAGTTAGAAGCCGTTATCAGTCTCAGCGAGAAAGAACGCCGTTTAAATATTGTAACTCAAACACTTAAATCTAATCGAGGGAATATAAATTGCATATGAAAGTTTTAGTGCGAAAGAGCTGACTTAGCAATTGGTAGGACAAGTAAAGAGTTTCATTTGATAGGAAAGCCATTATTTTCCGAAAATATACATTTTAAAAAGAAGAGTAATATATAATCGCACTAACTAGACGCAAACACTTAAAAGTATTGCCCTCAGCGAAATTAATTCTAGAGCATTAATTTGGTAAGCATGGGAAAATATGACATTCACATAGAACAAAAAATAAAACATTGATCAATAAGCAAAACTAATCAATAATTCAATGAACCATTCAGATATTTATATGAAATATTCAAGATCCATAAAAATGAAAAAAAGAAAGTTGTCTTCTTTTCTCTTTCATTTGTAGAAATATACTTGAAATATATTTCGTGCAATAAATAAATTTTTCGGAAAAAAACTATAACTTTCTCCTCATCAATGAAAATATAAATATGGACATGCAATTTTCTATTATTTTCACAGCCCGACAGATGACCCATGCTTGCTGTACCGTAATTTACCTGTCATAACTTGATTAATAGACATACGTAAATTGAAACGTCGA
>BGPR01016598.1:233-21555 GCA_013235015.1 Araneus ventricosus | reverse complement strand
AAAAAAAAAAAAAAAAAAAAACACGCCGACAATGGCATGAAAAAGTTTTGAAAACAAAATCAAAACAAAAGATACACATTATTGATTTTTCGGCTTATTTTTTTCGCAATAAACAATATTAAAAAAATTGCAACGTGAAAATGATTATTATACAGCAAGCAAAATATGCGAGATGAATAAATACTGCGAATAAGATACTGCCGAAAAAAATAATCAAAGTTATTCTGTTGAAGGTCATGACGTATTCTGCGCGTCCGCCAATCAAAATTGCCAGCAACGTTCGGAAGAAGTGCCGCGCGAGAAATTCTCTCCATAAAAATAACTCTCAATTGCCCAGAAAAAAATTAATTAAAAAAAATTGAAAAGACATTTTAACCGTTCTTGTCTTAAATCTAACAGAACCGTTCTAGTTATAAGCTGAAAAAAATTGAAATTAATAGTGTTATTAGAAAGTCGGATGCAACAAATTTAAAATAAAAAGTAACATCTCGATGCCAAAACTGGGTATTTTTTTAAAAATTTCTCAAAATTCAGTAAATTGCGTTAGAAATTCAAAACTAACTTCATTAGAACGGAAATCGCGTGCTCTTTCCGATGGTGTATCTATTTTTGTCGTACAATTATTTGAAATTATTCTATTGAGAAATTAGTGCGAAAAATCAACCAAAACAACACAAAACATTAAATAAAAAAAAATTCTAGACTAAATTTTAAAATTTCGGCTTCGAGGTACATTCAGTCACCATTACGACTACCTGTGTGCCAAATTTCATCGCTGTAAGTGAGATAGATTCGTCTGGACATCGCAGACAAACACACACGCACACACACAAACATTGCCTTTTATAAGTATAAATTAGCTGATTTGACAATTTTATACTGAGTCGGTTAGGTGTTCTTAAAAAGATGTAAACCGAAAGATGGAAGCAAAAACACTTGTCAAAACATGAATTCTAGATTTCAAATTTTTATTTTCGTGTTAATTTATCGAAAGAAAATTAAGGAAAACAAACAAAAAATTAATATTAACAAAAGTTCTTTATATTCATCTCCATATCCATAAATAAACCTTTGATAACCTATCATGAATTTCGTCACTCATTTGTCAATATCTAGAACCAGATTTACAAAAACACATGATTAGACATGTCTTTATATCGTTCTTCGCATGTTGTTTAGATTTTTAAAAAATAATCGAATATTCTGAAAAACTCAAATAATTAATTTTGAATAAAAACATATCATCAGAATTATTTTTGAAAGTAGCTGATAATTAGGTGGTCACCAAACGAAAATAAAAATCATTTGCAAAAATTTTTGATATAATATTTACATTTATTATTTTACAGTATTAACATTTATTATTTTTTTTACTAGAAAGAATCTTAAATAAAAAAATGACGGGAGGCTGTCTTTTCAAACAGCCGCTGATGTTAAAGGCGTAGAACTACTTTACTAGCGTGACTCTTTTGCTTCTCGAAGTTTCTCTTAAGTTTTTAAGTTTAAGTAAGTTTTTTTTGTAACTTCTGTTGTTACCCTTTGTCTCTCAAATAAGACATTAGTTATGTTTTTAACATATGTAGTTAGCGAGATTTAGAGAATCACGTCACCAATTCATGCATATATTTGCCTAACTTTGCGACTTGGTAGTCGCTGAACTACAATTCCGATTTTCAAATTTTTTTTTCTAACTCCTGTTGTTATCCTTTATCTGTAAAATAAGACATTAGTTATGTTTTTAACATATGTAGTTACCGAGATATAGAGGATCTCCCATACCAAGTTTTGTGGCGTTTTGGCGTGTGAATCAAATTCCTTCCTGAGACCCCAATGAGAGGAACGTAGTCCTACGTTAAAAAATAGATTTAATATATTTCTAAATTTCTATTCTATTTTTCAAGACGGATTTAAATACTCTAAAGGTGTGTTGTTGATACTGCGCCCTAATTGCTATTATTCAATCTGTACGACTGTTATTCATGCAACTGGGTTGCTGTGCTGTTATAAATTTGTGTTCTGTTTAATCTGTGTTGTACATTTTACCTGCTGTATAATTTTCTTTTACTTAATTCAATGACAAAAACCCTCCTTTGAGTTTTTGAAGCCATGTTTAATAGCAAAAATGACTTCTTTTTACATACCTGACAGCCCTTAAAGTTTGCACCTCTATTTATGAGACATCCTGTATTTTTAATAATGGAAGGCTTAGAATTCAGTTCGAGTTTTACAGAAATTTAAAAGCCGCTTGGGAACACCTAATTTACTAATGAGAGTATGTTAAATTTAAATTTTCTAAATCACGAAGCTATGTGAAGCGAAACTTTTCAAAGGCAGTACTTGAACCCTATGAGCCCTATGCCGCCTCAAGTCGTCTCATTCGACAGAGGCCGAATTCAGGCGGTTTCGGGCGCCTGGATGAATTTTACAGGAGAATAATGGTTCCTTTCTTTGTTGACAATTGATCGCCCAAACTTGGGTGTCGTCCTCCTGGAATTTATGTAAACAAAGGAAGGATTTCATTCGGTTTTCGTGAAAGAAAAGAGTCTTGAGTTTTTGAGGTACTGGAATTCTCACTCTAGCCGGGTTCAGAGAGTTATTATAAACTAGAAGATTTGTGCCCTTCTAAGACGGGCTTTTAACCCGCCAACAATATCTCGGATCTGATTGTCACAGATTAACTAACGAAAGTTGTAGTGGAAAATCTCATGTACATTGGCAGAGTGTTTGAGAAATGAAAAAAGAAGCATGAAAAACAGAACTGATGATTTAATTGATGCTAACTTTCGTTTTGTAAATAACTTTACTTTTAACCATAACTTTCATTTTATCTGAGTGAAAATAATGCAAAATCCACTAACAGAAAAAAATGCATCACCAAAATACGCAATAAAAAATGCTGAAGGAAAATTAATTCAAAAAGACTATATAACATTGAAGATAACGACCTTCCTTTTGAATATTCAATTCAAAAATTAAGTACGTAAAAGGAAGAAAAGGAAATAAAATATCAGTGCGTGTAATTTCATAGCAATTTCAATGAATTATGTTTTGTTTACTAACACTGAAATCAAAACTAATTTGAAGTCTTCCCTATTCATATTGTTTACCAATCCGTTGGATACTTTGAAGATCTCATAATTTAGCAAAATGATTCAATGTTTCCCCAAGACTCAGAGGGAAAAAAATAAACAACAAAAAAAAATGCTGAAAGATTTAGGAAAATAAATGAATCAAAATAGCATCCTGTGTGCATGCTAACTTGTAGACAGATAAAGGGAAATTTATGATCTCATAAACTACCAGAATCCCTTTGGCACATAGCCAAATCACGTGAGCGTCACGGACTTTTCAGCGTAAATATATATGTTACGGTTAAAGCAAGAATGAAAGGTAAACCTGTGTTTAACCGGTTAAAACTGGTTCTAACCAATCCTAGTCGGTTCAACCTAGTGGAAGCGTTCGGAAATCTTCGGGCATTAGCCGCAAAGCCGTGGTAATCCCCACTTTAACCTGTTAAACCCAGGTTTACCTTTCATTCTTGCTTTAACCGTAACATATATATTAATAGAATTAGCAAAAGAGAGGTTATCAGTGTTTGGACTCATGAGATGGGACATTTAATAGTCATGCCGATTCGTTTGCCCATTACCACATAAAAGAAGAAACTAACAGTATAACATTATATGGAAGGTTCAGACTTAAAGTGTACCATGTCCATTCAGTTTAGACAAATCAAATCTCAACGTTGATCAGGTGCATTTAAAATAACATTGGACTTCTGATTGTTCTTGTTGACTGGTGGATACAAATTGGACTATGGACTTGGATCCCCACTGCATAGTAATATAACATTTCTACACTATGATGGCAGTGCTAGTGCAAAATGGGCAAAACATGGGCTTTTAACTCTGAACCCATTTATTATACGTAATTGGAAGCTAAAAAGCCGCACTATCTGTCATGATCAAATAGGTTCCTTATGGTTACTATATTTAAATACAGTAGACTCAGCTTAATGTGATCACTTCGGGACTTAAGAATTTTGATAAGATTAACCTATTGATAACAATAACCGCGAATTGGATAAAATCAACTATATTTTTATCACATCAAGGGAGAAGAAACAAAAAGGAAAAAAAAAACACTTACCTCTTGGCTATTTATAATTTATTTCAAAAATAACAATTAAAAAATTCATTAATTGTTGCTTGACGACAATTACTCCTTAACAGTTCATTTATATACTGTTCGTACTCGTATTGTTTTTTAAAATTTGCTGAACGCTGCTGCACGCCGAGTTTCAAAATATGAAGGGCCTCATTTTGGCGTTCGTTGGAGCGTTTTCTTCAACACAATCGTCCCCGTCGGAATCATCAACTTTTATTGCTTGGTCTTGGTCACAAACAGATTGGCAAATTTCCAAGTCTGTTAGTGTGGCAGTTACTGAAATGTCCTCGTCAATGGACATCCACTCTTCATACCCTTCCTTCCGCATGCCTTCAAGAGGTTCAATGACAATTACCGACGGTCGCATCCCTGCCCGCTAAAATGGCGACCTTCAAAGAGAAGTCATGAAAGATGAACACCGAAATTCTGGGAATGTGTGGGGGAAAGTGGCCCCCAGATGTTTCCTTACAAGTAGAGCGAGAAATTCTACGAACGCCAATCGTTAACGCTGGTTGAAAATGAGGGATCAGTCAATTCTCTATTTCAAAACAGATAACATTAAGCGATGTAGTGATCACACTAAACGAATAATTTTGTGTACATATGAATACGTCGGTTCGGGACCAGAGGTTTTCGATAATATAAAGCAAATGTTGACATTAACCGCTATCACATTAAGCTGAGTCTACTGTAGTTAAGGTTGTTAAATTCCGAAGTAACTGTGAAACCATTCGTAGTTACATATGAAACTTTCATATCGTCATACGCAACACACTCAACACGTTGGAATTTGGAACCCAATTTTTCACATCAGTTTTTTATCGTGAGTTCGTAGCAGCGAATTAAAAAAAAAACATTCAACCCTTTTCCTTGCCTTTTGGAATTAAAATAACAAATTTTTAAAAAGATAAAAATACGTTTTTATTAGTATAATGAAATATAGGAAATAATGTTGTTATCAAAAAAATCTGTGAGGAGAGTTAAAACATAGATCCTAAAAGAGTGATGCGCTGGTTAAAAATTTCATATATAAATAGGAATGTTAATCTTATTGCATAATGTATTAAAAGGTATCCGACTACGTTCGGAGGCCTTTTTTTTAAATAATGATATTTGAAGCAATATTTTTGTATTTTTATATGACATTTATGTTAAAACTTAATAAATCATAGAAAAAAGTTAAATGAATTAAATATATTTTTAAAAATTTGAAAAAACTTAGATTTTTTTGCACTAAATTTGACCTTTTTTCAAACACCCTCGTTCAAAAGGAAATGATCAGAATGATAAATCCTTTAGCATACTTAATCCTTCAACTATTGGCTAGGTCCTGAAGCAAAAGTTTTGCAATGTATCTAAAAACATGTAAATTATAAGAGTTTTAGTGTGAAATCATGAATTTTTAAAGAATTTTGGCCTTTTTTCAAACCTTAAAAGATACATAACTTTTTAATGGAGTATTATTTCACTTATATTTTGGTTCATTACCTAGACAATATAATAAATAATATGCATGTCAAATTTGAGACGGATATCGTAAGTTGAATTTTAGTTATCGTGTTTGAAAAATGAAAATTTTGCAAAAAATCACATTTCGAGAAAAATGAGTTTAAAGTTTATGTTTTTAATTTACAATAAGAAGAAAGAAGAATTTTTCTTCAATACTCCCCAGTTTTGTAGGCTAGTCCTTAGTGTTTGCCAGCTTAGCACATTTTTTAAAATTTTCTGATTGGAAATTTTTTTTAGTCGTTTTCTTGAGCCTTATGTGTCATTATCGTTTTCTATCATTCAGCCGCCATCGATAGATTTTTATATTGTTTTTCAGTCAAATAACTTTATAATGCCTATTAGTTGATTTAGAGATACTTTTAGTGATTGATATTGATCATAATTACAATCTATGTACTTTTCCTACGTTTATTATCAAAAATTACATCATTAACGGAGAATCCATATACTGCAATGATTCAAAATTATCTAAATTTGCAACAATGTCATAGAAAACAAAGAAATTCACACTGAAAATCTTTCAAAATCATATCTGGTATACAGAAAATAGTATAAAACAAAAATAAACAATAAAATTTAAATATCTTAAGTAAAAACAATGAAAAATGCTTCTTTACCGTATTATTTACCACTCCATTTTCAACTGTCAAGTTCTACTAAAATGTCTCTAATTTCACTTCTGATCATTATAGATGTAAAATAAAAACTGTTTTGAAAACTAAAAACAATAGGCTTTCAGATAAGACATTAAAAAAAAAGTATGATTTTCGGTCAAAAATGGGTTTTCGAACGTATGCGGATACCTTAACATTTTTATTGTATGTTCGAGAATTTTCTTTCTTATTATTCATCGTGGCTTAATTTCCTTATCGTATTGTTTTCAATGACTCATGCTCTTACGATTTTTACTTTCACCTCCAGAGTTTTCATAAAAGAATTTTTTTACTTGTAAGTACATTAATAAAAGCGTATTTTTTAATTTTATTATTTTTTACGTTTTAATCTTTAATACATTCCATAACTAGTTATAATTATTATGGAATCTTCTAATAATATTTTCTCAAATTCACTAGCAGATGGCGTTTTTCAAATGCACACGTCACTTCTCATATGACATCAAAATATAATTAAAATCAGTCAACTAATTGATAAATAACCTCTGAAAATAGTCTACTGTCATTGGGAAAATATTGTAACGAATCGTCTTGTGGGTGTATGTGAATGCAGTCCAATCAGCAGGATTTTTAAAAAAAGCTCTTTATTTTACAAACATTTCAAGAAAAGAAACGTAGCACAAGTATTAAAACAATACTTTTAAAAATTTACAACAGAGCTTAGCAATAAATCTCAACACAGCGCTCAAAGGTTTCTTATTAGCTCACCAGCTTGCCTGCTGATCAAAATCCAACTCACTCCTCTTGGGTTGAGAGCTTGCTTTTATACTTTTTCAACAGGAAGTGAGGTCATTGCGTAGGAAATGACGTAATTTCCAGAAAGTTCATGAAGCCAGTAGAAATAGGTTGACAGTTTAAGGTCTTTTTTGAAAATTCCTTTTGTCGCTAAAGTCGCCAACTTTGTCGCCAAAATAGTCGCCAAATCTGTCGCCAAGTTAGCATCTCGGGGAAACAACTTTATAGCTCTGTAACAATATAATTGTATATAATTTTAGAACTCTAATGTATCAGAATGTGAGTAAAAAATCGATCATAAAATTCCATTTTTTCAACGTGAAAGAAGTTAAGTTAAATGAAAACGTCTAAATATAAGGATAAGAAATTCTTTTATGTTTCTTATACAGAATATCCACTTTAATCGTTGTTCAAAAACTAATTTCTTAAAAAAAGAAAAATATGTCTGAAATTTACTTCCACTCAAATCGCGCCTCAAAAGCTAATTTCTAAACCATTAGGATTAGGCATATACTTCCACCAGGAAAAATTCTTTAAGCGACGTAAATAATTAATTTATGTTGTTTGAGTCAATAAATATAATGGTGAAAAAATTACGACGTCAAATTTAGTAAATATTTTTGACACTCTAACATTTTAAACAAAACAAGTTCCACTCTTCCGAGACTAAAACTGCCAGAGTTATGAAGCTTTGACTTTCATTATTTTAATCCTTTCTGTCCTAATGGGCATATACTTCCCGGAGATTAGATTTCATTCCCTATTGGTAAACAGATCCCACTTTTACATGGGTTTCTATGTTTTCAGTGTAAACTCGGAAACACTCTCAGACTGCAAATGCCGGAATTATGTTTTTGAGCACGCATATTACTCAAGTTTAAATTGCTTCACTTTTGAAATTTTACGGTAGGTACAACTATATTTATGCCATACTTAGTGTAAAATAGTTCTTATTAAGTGATAGTTTAGTCTTTTTAATATCTGGTATAAGAAATTTTGAATAATTTCTTTTTTGTTGGATATATAGTCCAAATTGTATTTAACAGTGGTACAATATATCCCATCATGATCAAATTACTACAAGTTTATTGTTACGAAGCTGTAAAGTTGTTTCCCTAACATGCTAATCTTATAGCAGGAAAAATAGTTTTACAGATATTTTACTGGAATTCTTCTAGTCGTCTGAACTATTGGGATGTATTGTCCCGGAGATTTCCAGGAAACGAGAAAAGTGAAAAACTTTAAACTCATAGTATACTTCTTTTGTATGTCAATATTAAATTAAACCACTTTTCTTAGTTAAATTTTAATCATGCAAAATTCGGGTCGGAAGGGTTAAGGTATCCGACTGGTTTAAAATCGTTGTTTTTGATAAAATTATCAAAAAACTTTTATGACTTAATTTTGTAGCCTGTTTAATCAGCTTTCTAAAACTGTCTCACTTTTTACTCTACGTGAATTACAAATGGAGTTGCAGCTGTTTTATTACCGAACTGTAAGCATTATTTTATGTTGCATGAAAACTTTAAATGTGTCTTCTGAGAAATGATATTTTTGAGGAAAACTGTCGACCGTAACAATGGTTTCTCAAAACGTTATTCAAGTATTGATATGAAATTTTCTGAGATTCTTTTCTGTAATATGTCTGATGTTTTCCTCTAAAAACTAAAGTCAATTTTAAAATCAAGTATTATTTTTAAGTGCTTAAATATAAACGAAAAGCATTTTTTATGAAAAATTACCAGTTTAGTAACTATATTCAGCTATATCTCAAAACTATTTTGAAGTACTAGAAATATTTTAGAGCATAACACAGATAACTGTCATAAAAATGTACTCCTACGAGGATTTATGTATATTTCGAATATGATTTTGTCTATGGCTGTTAGCGGAAGGCATATATTTTTGTCATTTTTCTTCTCACTGAATTTCTCAGTTTTTTAAAAAAAATATTATTTTGAAAGCCTAATTTTACAATATTTTCATAGTTTTAAAACATATGCAGTTGAAAAATAACATTAAAAAATATACATAAGCTATTTTTCAAAAAAATGTCTCCGAACACAATCGGATACCTTAAGTCAATGAAAGTTGGGCAGATCTCTCACGAAGCGGCCACTGAACTGACTAAAATAGTGATATTCAAAAGTTCATAATTCTATCAGTTTTAGTCGTAGAAGAGTGAAATTCTTTTGTTTAAAATATTAGTGTGTCGAGAATATTTTACTGAATACTAGCCACTCTCGCCGGCCTCCTGGCGGGTTCGCGGCCAGCACCCATTTTGCTCATCACTACCCCTGCCATCTCGCTGCTTCGAGGCTCTCCGCCACTACCTTTTGCAGTTTTAAATACTGCATGAATATCAGTGGAACAGACCATAAAACCATAGTAGATTTCATATTCTTTGTAGACAACAGATCCCTTTAAAATTGTCAATTCTTTCAATAAACCTCATCTAGTTGCAATGTTTTGTATAACTTTTTCCCGAATTTCGGCATGAAAGTCTTCAGATCCATAAATACAGAATGAAATCACCCTAACTAAACAGTTTCCATCACTTACAATAGGTATTTTACAATATTTTTGACACGCCATTGTGATGGAACTGTTGGGATCTATATATTTAAAATAATACGGTAAAACCTTCACACACACAGGCAGTTCGCCAGCCTCGACCACCAGACAGATTTCGACATCTTTCTTCATTTGAAAGGTTATGACGTCTAGATATGTTATGAATGGTCGTCTGTCCTCCCCTCCATTTTCGAACGAAATCGAAAAAACACTTCTCCTCTGTACATTGTCTATGTGTGAACATTGTAGAAATTCCCCAGCTCCAACAACCTAACCGATTTCGACAATTTTTATTTTATATGAAATCTTATGTCGTTTAGATATGTTATCAAGGGTCTCCTACTCCCCACCCCCATTTGGGAACGAAATCGAAAAACTCTCTCCTACTGTACATTCTCTATGGGGAAAACCCTTTAGACAGTTCGTCAGCAACAACCACCCGACAGATTTTGACAATTTTTATTTCATATGAAAGCGCATGACGTCAGGATATGTCATCAAAGGTCGTCTGCCCCTCACCACCCCAGTTTGGAACAAAATCGAAAAAGCGTATAGAGAATGTATGGTGGAGAAGTGTTTTTTCTATTTCTTTCAAAAATGGGGGATGGTGGGGTGCCAGCAACCCATGATGACATATCTAGACGTCATAACATTTCAATTAAGAGGTCACCAAGTTTGTCGCCAAGGTCGAGGGTCAATGGCTCCATTCTTCCGGCATTACCATGCGTACCCCTGTAGAACTCTCTTCCCATAAGACTAACATTGCTGCGAAGCGACTTTCCATTTTCGTAGCAATATGGTGCAATATAGTTAGCATTTCACGCGGAACAGACATATAATTAAATTCGCTTTATTTGTTAAGGGGGCATACGATTGTTAAACCTCGAAAATTTTCGATTTTATGAAAAATATATATATTATTCCTCTGTCTTTTCTGAACAATTTAAAACAACCCGAGTTAAAAAAATTCCCACAATTATGAAAGTTATGAAGGAGAATGTATCAGCTCTTCAACGTAAACATTGACTATGGCCATATCTTTAAAGCGCTATATCTCAAAACGTGTTTTTTTGATATTGCGCGTACGATATCTCAAGAACTACCGAATATTTTTTACATAAAATTTCTACCGAATATGTATTTTGATATGTTATACAAATTGAACCACATTTTTGTACATATTTCTTCAAAGAAGTGGTTTTTTTTTGGGGGGGGTTAGAGAAAGTTGAAATTTTAACTATTTTTAACATCTTTACTTTAAATTGGTATATAAAATAGAAATTAAATTTAAATGTTAATGAAGTTCAGTTTCTTAAACAGACTGTTTGGATTACTTAGATACACAAAATATTGTGTTTAGATAAATATCTCATTTTTTCTCTAAAAATTATAACCATATTTACTACTCTCTCAAATAAATAATACCAATATGAAGATTTGAAAATGTGTGTACTGTAAGAGAAAGACAGATATTTTTCTAGAAGAAAAAAGTGAGTTTGTGAATTGCATTGTTTCAGAGATATAATGTATCTAATGTGACAGTTTTCCTTCATTTTTTCGAGGTTTAAGAGTCGTACTATGTCCCCTTAATGAATGGATCGCTTTCTCTTCTAGCGACGAGGGCAAGCTGAAGTGGTTACTGAACGAGCTGCAGATGTCTGAGCAGCGGCACCTCGTCCCTTACCTGGAGAGCGCCGTCGAGGAGCTCATCACCAACCTGCATCAGCTCCAGGAGGAGAAGTCGAGGCTCGAGGACACATGGCGCAGGTATGGCCTCGAATCGGCGGGAAACATTAGATCAGCGGTTCTCAACACTTTTTTTCCTTCTATATCCCCTGATTAGTCTTCCTATTATTGAATATCCCTTATTATCATATTCCCCTTCAACCGTCTATCCAAGCAAAGAATTTTTTATTAATATTATTAAGGGCTTAGGTTAGCTTAAAAATCAAATGACTCGAATTAACTTAAAGGTTTTTTCCTACACTATTTAAATTATTGGATAAATTCAGGCCACAGAGGGGATATTATTTGACTATTAAGTCATTCCCTTGACAGAAAATTTATCCATTTTAGAACTCCGATGGCGAGTGGCACTTTGAAAAAGTTTGCCATTCCATTCATTTCCATTTTATTTGTTTGATCTTAATGTGTTATAATTTTTATTGAAGCACGATTTTTACTGTTTGATTGTATCTTAAATGGTTACTTGACTTCGGATAATATTGTTAATGCAATAACTGGATCCTGATGCGTTGCACGCAAAAGGTGTATTGTTATTGATATTGCTTACTTCTTCTGGTTCTTCTGTAATTTATTTATTGTATAATTAAAGTAACTATAGTTAGTGACAGTTCAAGTTGACAGACAGGGGAAAGTTCCACGGTGTATTATCATGTCGAGCTACCTAGCCCATTAGTTTCTAAAGTGTGCTCCGCTGCGTCCTGAAGAGTATGGGCTTCCTTATAGGGGCGCGGCTATATATTATATAATTTCCATATTTTTATTTATATTTTTAATTCAATTTCATAGGTCGCCACATTTTTGCAAAACACTTACCTCGGCTCAAGTCCTGTATTGAGAAAAATATTTCTATTATTAAAAAATCGATAATTTTGCGTTGATTCAAGATCCACTTATTACCACTGCTCCGTCTGCAGGTACTGATGCAGAAGTAGATAATCCGATTGAGCTGTCTAGTGGCAATTCCTTAAAGCGAAATTTTGTTGCGTGGAATTAACTGAATTTTGGTTGTCACCAAAAGATGAACATTCACCCTTAAGTGCTAAAGCTAATATAATTTTAATCTCATTTGCTGCTTCTGATTTTCCCCTTCCTGGAAATGCTTGTAAGCGGCTGCGGTCGCCCCTATTCCAAAACGAAATTGATTTAAATTTAACTCAAAATTATTATCCATCCTCATTACTTAGTAGCAGCTCGAATAAAGTGTAAGAACCTTTGTTCCTCGAAGTAAACTGTACGCATACGTGCTTAACAAACTGAATGTACTTTTGTGTTTGAACATGTGTACTTTTCCTCGACATAGCCAAAGCCTTTCACAAAATTTGTTACCGTAGCTTGTTCTCTAAACTTATTAGAAGTTCGGCTGAACTTATTAGATGTTCGGCTGAACTCATCGAGATTATACATTCGCTTCCAACCTTATGTAATTTTTAGGTGCTAGTAAATTGTAGAATTTATTTTCTGTTAGTCTGTCTTTCCGTAACTGCGATCAGGGAAGTTAATTCTTTCTCATATATATTTTTTAATATCTATTTTAATGATATTCTTAAGGCTGCAAATTTCCAATTAGCGATTTTTGTTGACGACACAACAGTGTTAAGAATTAAAAAGTCATCGACATCCACTAATTGCAATACACTGGCTACCAAACTATGCTTCGCGATTACTCTTCTGGACCATCGACTGGAAAATGAAAGTGAACTCCAGAAAGTCCGAGTGCCTTTTGTTCACAAGAAAACTAAATATGCCTCCTGTACCTCAAGACCAAATTTTCTGTCAATCCGTCCCCAAGTAAAATAATTATAAATACTTTGCATTGTTTCCAGAATAAAGATATTTTGATCAACATATTCCAGAAGCCCTCTAGAAAACCTTAATGACGAGTAAGAAACTCAGAAACTAAGTTGCTTGTAAGAGTAAGCTACCAATCAGACAGAAGATTCTGCTCTACAAGTCACTTATCAGGACAGTCCTGATGTATGGTCACCCATATTGGGATTAACATCAGTTAGGAACTTCAGGAAATTCAAAGCTTTCCAACTTAAGCTATGAATGAGAATGGCAGATGCCGCTCCTGGCTAGGTAAGACGAAAATTCCAGTATAACGATCTGAAAATTAAATATGCTTTGAAAGAGATTAAATTATTTCCAATTCTTTGAAAATATACCCCAGATTCGCAAAGCACTGCTACAACGACTAGCCTAAGATTCCGTAGTTCCCTGTTCTAGAAAAAGACCGAGAGTAATGCTGAATTAACTATTAATTTCCAATAAGTAAAAAGATGAAGAATTGCTTACACAATCGTTACAAATCTGGTCAATTAAATTTTTCAACTGAAATTAATAAAGAACACCAAATCAATAGTCTAAAAATAAAAGGTTTTGAGCAATGATAATTCCACCAAACACATAAATTCTTTCATTATATTTTAAAACTACAAAACTTACAATAGATCCAATTTAAATTGGACAATAGATTTCAATTTTTCCAACTTATATCGCCCAAAATATTTTTCTCTTTATGGCAAACTATAAATTAAATGTCTAATATTCCAAATTTTGATGTGGAGGCTGAGATTAATTTCTCAAGATGGCACTCAAGAAATCAAACCATCTTAAAAATTTATTCCTGAGTTGTGTTTTTGTATCCTTGTCATGGTACAATGCAACTGAAATTCAGTTCTGTGGGGGTCGTTTAAGGGTTCAGTGAATAAACCAAGGTAGTGTAACAGTTATTTATTTACGAGTTACGTTACACACAGACAATTTACATAAAAAATTCAGAATTGATACAAAATTAATCAAGAGCATAGTTCTTGTCAGGCATCACGTGTGATCGCCTGATCTCAACTGACGCAATGTCGTTACCAGTCTTCAGAGGGCTCTGAATCTGACGTCAGTCACGGTTAGTTATGGTTAACGTTACAAGAGCGGCTACAGTCCTGATTTACTCTGCTAGAAAATTTGCTTCTGAGGCACATCTGTCCGTACATAACACAACCCTCCTTTAAAGCAAGGTTAATTTTTTGAAATCTATGCTTTCTGCAATTGAAACTAGGATTTCTGGAAGCTTCTGGAAAGTTTCGTAATAAAAAATGTAAAATATCTGGTTTTTAAAACTCTTTTTTTATCTTACCATCAAGAAAATTTACATATTTTTTAAAAATCCGATTCGAATTTGTAACGCAGTCTAAGAATGTTATTTTCGTCGATGCCAGAGAGAAGATGGAGCACGAAAAACACCTGAAAAGAATGGAGGAGGAGCTCGACAACCAAGTGAAGGAGGCAGAAGTGAAAATGCGATTGAAGGTAAGTCTGGTTCTGCATATTCGCGAAGGTTACGCTTTCACAGAAATGAATCGCACTCGTTGCATTGACTGACAGCTTCTCTGTTTCATGATAGGCTCAAGAAGAAGTTGAAGAAGAAAGAAAGACCTTGCAAAGTAGAATGGATTCAGAATTTGACAAGTTGCAGTCACATCTGCAACTCATGGAAAAAGTAAGTGTACTTAGTCATAACAGGATCGATCACAACTTCTGCGCAGGCACATTTTAGTCAAATTCAGACAGACAGAATACCTCACTTTTGCTTCTGCCAATGAAGGGTTCGTACCAATCGGAGTTGTGCGAGTTCTGATTACGATGAAATTTAATTACAAGGATTTTCGAGAAAGGATAGGTTCTTGCATGGAGTGGTTGCTAGTATGCTTTTCGGTATCCGTTCTAGCACTGTTTTTCTGTCGATGCTTCTGTTAAAATACTGAACTTTCGAGAAATTTTTCGGATATTTGTTTCTATCATCGTTGGAATTTTTCTCATACTGGTGAGTAATCAACATTCTTTATTCGAATATTTGAAAGAAAACAGCTAATTTCATATGAAACTCTACTTAGATATATTTTGGTTCCTTTATTGATGAAGGACAACTTAGAAACTAATTGATTTAAACAATGAATTCTCTGTATTAGACAAAAATCTTACTCATCTCTCTGATTTATTCAACAACCTCATTTGATATGAAATGATAAAGCTAACAAAATAATATTTCAAAAATTGTATGCTAGTTGTTTAATAATAAATATGTTTTTCATTTATTCCATTTCTTAATATATGATGCTTCATGGGTATTTGTAAAGGAGCGGGCAGTAAAATGGTTTGAGTTAATTTTAAAATGAAAGCAATTCTAAAGAAGTAAGGGGAAACCTAAAACTGATTGATGGATAAATCCTTCTACTTGTTGGCTATCTGCCATCCAATATTTTGTACTCTTTCCCTTCGTCTCCTTCTGGTCGTTTGGTTGGCGGCACTATTCGTTATTTCAGATTTTTTAAACAATTTCTTTAAACAGGTGAGACATTGCTTTGGGCTGATCTTAAAAGTTATGTTTCACTTTTGCAACAGCCTTTTGGAGTTGTACCCCAAAATTTCGTCTGTTCGTCTAAAGGATAGGTTCTTGTATGTCGTCTGTTCGCCATCACAGTGCCTCTTGTCGAAAACCTTCCATCTCCTTCTTAATATGTTCGACTTCCAGTCCTATCCAGTTTCTTGCGGAGAGTAATTCCATACGAAAGTTCCAAAATATATGCAAGCAACCTATTAAAAACCTTTATTAATAGATCTGAATTCTATTTGGCGTTACCATTACTCATACCGGGTGATCCAAAAGTCAGGGAAAACTTTAAAAATTGATAATTCGTAAACAAATAAAGATAAAAAGATGCGATTTGCACCGAACAGATGGAAAAGAAGCCCGAATTCTTACGACGAAATCAAAAAAGAACGCTTGAAAAGTTTTGTTTTCGACCAAGATGCCTAATGTGGATTCACCACTGATTTTTTTTATCGGTCCATTTTTTCCGAGGAAGTCTCAGAGACGTGTTTAAAATCAGTTTCTGTCACTGGTGAGAGCTATGCAGCATAGATACAGAACAACATCATTCCAGAACTGAAAGCACGATAGGCACTGTACACAGTCACCTTTATATAAGAGGGAACACCACCATATATCGCTGTGCAACACCAGATACACGTAACTTTTGGGGAGGATTGCGTTATTATTCGACCCTTTCCACAGGCACAGCCTCCTTAATCTCCCGATCCTTCCCCAGTTGCACATATATATTGTACAATATTGTACGATATTAAACAATATTCGAAATATTGTACAATATCATATAATATTGAACAATATTGTACAATATCGTGTAACATATTGTGCCATCTGGCTTGTGAATTTTGGTAATGGAGATTCTTGAAGTGAAATGAAAGACAGCACGCTGAACAGTAGTTATAAGCTTACTAGTAACTTATGAGCAACTTGTCATTTATAAGCCATCTGTTAGTTAAATAAAGAACTTTTCAAGCATTTGCTTTTTATTTCTTAATTATTTATTTTGCTTTCGCCATAAAAAAAAATCCGGCTTCTTTCCCAACCGTTCGGTGAAAACATTATCTTCTTATTTTATGTTTTCGAACTATTAATTTTTTTAAAAATATTCATGACTTTTAATTAGAGACTACCCAGAGGTTTTGTGTTCTAGAAGGGAGATTTCCACTTAAGATTTTATTTTAGGCGGTTTGCCGGCTGTTTTTCTTTTTGCTGTGATTTTATTGCAGATGTTTGTTTGCCTTCAGCACTTCCTAAACAGTAATTAAACTTTAAAAATATTTTTAAAATTTTTAGGATTGATAATTATGGCTGATTTATCCGGTTGGGATGATAACGAGTCTCAATGGGGTTTGAAGCACTGCTGCTGGAAAGGGAAGGGGGTTTCGATGCTCGCTTTATATTTAAATTGAACACTGGATTTTAGATAAAAATTTTTTTAGTTAAGTTTTATTATGGTGTCTCTCTCTGCCGTGCGATATGATACTATAAAAATTTGAGGGCTGCATGGGATTTCACCAATCTGAGTTTATCCATGGTGGAGGCGGCTGCCGGATACCATGTAGGCAAAGGTTATAAAATGCTATTGAATGTTTTCGATAAGAAAATGCTATGTTGGTTGACCGAGAAGTGATGTTTTTGTTTTATGGACTGTGTTGCTCATTCTGTGTGTGTTTTCGTTGATTGTTATTTTGGAATGATATTATCTTTTAATGTTTGCAAATGTCTTTGGATTTGGGTCCACTGCGCCCTTTCTGGTGGTAATAATAAACGCTATTGATTGTCGGATGTCTCCCCAGTCCTGCCACCGGTACATTTTAATGTTTAGGTGTTTTATTCTGTTGGAATGTATTGATTCTAGTCTGGCCGGGGCTGGGTGAGCAGTTGTAATTGTCATTTTCCTGTATTTTATACTGACTCTGTGATTGGGTTCCACCCCTGCTTGGGTGCAGTCTGTAAATATTTATCTGTTTGTTTTTTCGTGTGCCCGCTTGGGCTGAGGGTGCGCTTCCCTCTAGTGACAGGATTGTTCCTTCCCTTCCAGCCCGCTCAGGGCCTTATACCCTTGCGGGTAGGCAGGACCGGCATGGGTTCTAAATAAATAATTTAGAGACTACCCCTGTATAAGCTTTCATAGCTCCCTGCAATGTTCATATGTCTACTCTTGGTTGCGGACGCAGCCCACAGAGTAGCGTGACGTACGGCTGGACGAGGTGCGAGCCTTACACCCTTGCGGGTAGGCCGAATCGGCATGGGTACTAAATAAATAAATTAGAGACTACCCCTGTATACGCTTTCATAGCTTCCTGCAATGTTCATATGTGTGTTCCCGCTGTAGGTCTACTCTTGGTTGCGGACGCAGCCCACCGAGCAGCGTGACGTACGGCTGGACGAGGTTCGAACGAAGCTAGACGAGGCCGTCCACGACAATAGGCAGCTGCGTATGTCCCTCCTGGATACACAGACGAGCATCGCCCTCATGCGAAGCGAGTTGCTGCAGCTGAGGACCATGTATGAGGAAAAATGCCGAGAACTCAGCAGGTTAGTCAAATCATTGTTTCATCATACACAAGCCTACGTTCTATGTGCTGATATTTTCAGTTATTGACCTCAGTTACAAGAGCTATCAGTTATTTTATATTATAAACACATCACAAAATCAGTTGCTTACACCTAAAATTGTTATTTCACTGCGGCATGTATGTATAATATTCTGGAGAAGGTACTAAGAGAAGAAACAAATCATATAGATCAGGGGTTCCAAACCTTTTTAACCTCGCGTACCCCTCGATTATTCTTTTTGTTTTCACGTACTCCCTACTATAATATCCAACCCCCCCCAACCATCTTTCTATGCAAAGAAGTTTTTATCAATTATGTTAAGATTAGCTTAAGTCAGCTTAAAATTGAAATGATTCGAATTATCAACATTTGTAGAACTTATTTTTGATTTTACAATTTATTCCATTTTTAAGATAGTATTAGTTAAACTCCAAAGCAAATAAAACCATTATTGTAATTATTTCGCTTTAACTTATAAGAATAGCTAAAAATTACATTTCGTAATAACCAACTATCCAAGTGGTATAGTTATTAAATAGCAAGTATTCACTTGGAGAAACAAAATTCTCTAATTTTTTTAAATCCCTTATGTTTTCTTGTTTCCTCCAGTAACAACTTTGAATTCGCGTACCCCTAAACGGTCCTTCGCGTACCCCTAGGGATACGCGTACCACAGGTTGGGAACCTCTGATATAGATAATCCGGGGGAGAGGGGAATACCATCTTCATGTGGCAGGTGGCGTTGGAAGCTCTCCACGCTAGACAAATGTTACATGTAAGATGTTTAGGTTCGAACAAGAATCTTCCACGAGAAAAGATTACCGAATTTCTTCTGGAGGAAGTCTTGCCAGGAATTCTCTGATCTTGTAGATGAACAACAGAATCAGCATTCGCTGCGGTTTTAGACTCTGGTGGCTTAATCCATTCAACGACGTTCGTCAACACTAAAACGTGACATTGGAAAAAAGATGATTTCATACATTCGATGACGCATTCACTGCATTCATTTGCCCTTGACTATAACCATGGACCAAGCGCTAAATAAGTGTAACAGTCCAGATCAAGGGCACTTGCTGCAGAGTGCTGAAATTATACACAGCCACACAAAGGAAAACGATAATTAACAATTTTTTTGTTCAATGACGCTAGAAAACTGGAGTTCATAATCCCATTGATGAATGGCTCAGTATGAAAATATTTTGCCTTTGCCGTCACTTGAGCTCAAGTCCCAAGTGCTCAGCAAGCAAACTGCGATTTCTTTCAACCTCTCCAAGCCATGCTGTTCTTCGAAAAAATTTAATAAAAACATTTAAACTGTAGCATTTATTGCAAAGATTTTAATAAAAATGGCGCTTGAAATTTTGAGATTTTATAACTGATTCTAATGATTTCCATCACCGAATTCGAGGTAAATTTTAAAGGGAGATTTATTCAATCAAAACGTAATTTTTATGTAGTGTTGAATAAAGCAGGAAAAGTGTTAATTTTTTTTTATTTATTGAAAATCCATTTCAGCATGGCATAAATTTTTGCAAATAATTACATAAGATTTATTTTTATTTGTTTTTTAAATGGAAACATTCAGTCGCCTTTTAATAAGCAAAGTTAGTTCCTGAAAGTAGAAAAAGATCTACAAACTCTTTTTAAATGCCATATGTTGTTAGCTTTAAAATTTTGCATATCTCATTCATATGTTTGCTTCATAACGCCTATTCCTGAATCGAAAATGTGTCTTTTTAAATATGAAATCGAAATGAATTTATTCGTAATATGAAAGCTCAGCAGCACAGCTACTGTCCTAATGGGTAGTCAAAAGTAAGTTCTCAATCAACCTGTAAAGTACAGGGTGTTACATATTGAATGGGCCAAAAATAAAACATTCATGTGAATTTATTTATATAATTCCAATTTACCTTAAAACTACAGTTATCCAACTTTCTAGAGATGTTCGATGTGTGTTCTTCCGGTGGCACGGCAAATGTCTACGCGGTAGTCAAGTTCCTGCCACACTCGTGATTAGAAATCCTCTGTTAATGCGTTCAACACGCTGCGTGAAAGCGATTCACGAATTGTTTCAACCATTTCGGTGTTGACTGCTCTTCGTCCTGTTATATTACATATAAGTTCTTTTCTTCTTGCATAAGCAGAACGTAGCCTCAAACTGCTTCACTCCCCTAACGATGTTGCGACGATGCGGCAGTTCTTTACCAAATTTCGTGTGAAAATGTCGTTGCACGACGCTAACGCATATTTACGGATCCTACTATGGTTTGGATTGAGGTCGCTTTTCATTGGCTCTCAGCGTCACGTGACTTCGCTTGCTTCTGGATAATGTCATAGGAGCGCACTTAGTTTGGTTTTCGATTTTTGTCTTAGCTATTGTATCATGGAAAAACCAAAATTATCTTTTAATTACGATTATTTGGATATTTCTAAAGGGAATGATGAATTCGAGATAAAGATAATTTTGGTTTCTCCATGATACAATAGCTGAGATAAAAATCGAAATTTAAACTAATCGCGCTCCTATGACATTATCCAGAAGCAAGCGAAGTCACGTGACGCTGAGAGCCAATGAAAAGCGACCTCAATCCAAACCATAGTAGGATCCGTAAATATGCGACGCTGACCGAAGATGTTTTGACGTATTCTAAAACGCAGTACGCTTTCTCCTGCATGGTGGAAGGCGCCATTTTGACTAACAGCGCCTCTATCGGCGATTTCGTAAGTGGAAGAACTTTCGCTGTTGCTAGATAAAACTTGTATGATTGTAGTTTCCGAATAAACTGATTTCGGCTAAATTAATCAACTACGTAATTCCTACTGTGCTATACTTTTTGGACCATTCGATATAAATAAGCAGAAGCAGAAAAAGAAACGACGGCATTCGGCTTGTGCTATCAATAGATGAATAGTGGAATAAATTTTTGTATGTATCTCAATACCTTTATTTTGATTATCAATTTTTGAA
>BGPR01016597.1:5319-34190 GCA_013235015.1 Araneus ventricosus | reverse complement strand
ATCATCAAATATTTTTATCAAACCATTATGATTCATCTATTTTATTTGTTGAAATTCATTTCTTAATTTCACTCATTAATATTGTTTTAAATTTTATTCTTTAACTTACATTTCGCAAACATTTTATGTGATTTCTGCTAAGATTGATTCATCTCGATTTATATAATGATTACTCTTTAGAATTAAGTTGTTTTATTGCATTGATTAAATTTTATTATTGTTTTATATTTGAGACAGTTTCAATGCGACATGAGTGGTACGTACATATTACTACTGAAATGTAATTTTCACTTTATCTCAAAAACTAGAACCAATCTGACAGAAAGAATACCAGATTCGGAACCACGAAATTACCCTGAAATCACTGGAATATCATTGGCAAAAAATCAATGTTGACCAGTGTAATTCGAAATAAATACGAACACTTCCAGTGTCTTTTAATTTTTACTTTCGCATTGATGGGAAATAATCATTAGGAAATAAACGTCGCTGTAATGCGATATAAACTCAGATAAATATTTCTGAAAATTTTGCTTAAATTTTAGTTGAAAATTCACTTAATTGCTTAATTTTTTTTGAAAATTCACTTAATTGCTTAATTTTTTGTTGAAAATTCACTTAATTGCTTAATTTTTTGTTGAAAATTCACTTAATTGCTTAATTTTTTGTTGAAAATTCACTTAATTGCTTAATTTTTAGTTGAAATTAGCCTTCATAAGGCTTTAATCCATTTTTATCATTTCTAATACTTTATAATTCTGTTACTAGCTTTTCATCTCTTTTTTAAAAAATTCTGCTGTATTAAAAGCATCTGTTTTCCTTTCCATAAATTATTTAAAAAGAAAAGTATCCAAACGGTACAGAATTGCTGTCAACAAACAGTAAAATAGGAAACACGCTGAATGTAGAAAAATGTGTAAGCAACTAAATGAGCTAATGCAAACCTTCGAAGAGAGGATGAAGACGTATTTTAGTTGATGATTACAAGTCTGGAGGAAAGAATATTTAAGATTCAATGGAATAAATGTTGCGCATTCTTTCTCCTCACCAAATCCTTTCTGAGAACAACATAAGGAAAATAAAAGATATACGTTCTAAGTTAAAACTGTTTTACAATTATTCTCATTGAATACATTCAGTCTCTAAAGATGAAAATATTAGAAGACAATGGACGAAGAAAAATCGTATTGATTTTCAATACGAAAGAGGTGATTGTCTGGTATAACCCTTCAGCATACTCACCCATTTTTGGGACATTAGCACACACAGGGGGTCAGTTTGACCCCAGATTGTTAGACACTTTCTCCTTATTTTATTGGCTATTTGTACATAAATAAAATATGGCCAAATTATAAGAGTATTTTTCGTACAAATAACTTGATACAAATGCGATTTTTAATAAGAAAAATGAAAATTCAACTAATCTCCATTTGCCATACCTTTCCAGTATTCTTTTCTTCTCTGCTTCGCACGTTCGTACGCTGTCATAGCCATGACGTTGAATTACTCTGAAAAGCTAGTACACGCACGGGTCAATTTAACTCCAACCCTCCATTAAAAGTTAGAAACCCCGTTTCATAGGTTTCTGTTGCCATTATCTTCTTCTTCTAACTTTCCCAAGAAGGTACAGGAAGTAACAGGTGCAAGGTTTCAGAAATTCCTAGAATTTCTTAACAAAAGAGAAAGAATGGGGTCAAAAACACCCCGTGCGTGTGCTGACGGGTAAAGAGTACATTTCATTAAGCATTGCAATTCACAGATTAAAAGTTAGTTTTTGTATAGTTATAATTACGTCCCGTTCTGGGGCAATACGATGGCTCTTTCTGGAGAGACCTTGTAATTTGGAACCACGAGGAAGGGCATTTGACTCCGAAGGATTTGACTTGCACCAGTACCTCTTGCACGGTGGTTCTTCGTTGGAATCGGGTTGAAAACCTGAAACTATGCAGCCACGAGGCCGAGATCTTAACACCAGTCTACAGCGGCTCGATGCAGATTAAAGAACTGATTTAATAATTTGCAGATGAGTCTAATAAATTCAGATCTTGATCAGATGACGAGGACGACAAATGAGCCGGCAGCAACGTACCAGAGACAGCAAATTTGACCTAGCCTCTTGAGACTCCATTTTAATGGACATTTGCGTTTTATTTATAAAAAAAAGTTGCTTTTTACCCCTTAAGCCCTTAAATCCCGCTGTCCAATGCTTTGGATGGTCTCATACTGCCATCTATTAATTAATAATTAATTATATCAATTAATGTAAATTAATTAATTACTTATAAATAGTGTTATATAATTCCATCAAGAGTATTAATCTCAATTTTTGTGAAAATTGGTAAAAATTATAGCTTTTGGTGTCAAGAGGCTAGATGGATAGAGTTAATGTTAGCAGACCTCATGCCAATTTTTATTTATCTAAGTCATAGCGTTTAAGAGATATCGTGTTCACGTGTATGCAAATATGCAGACCGACAGACAGTCAACAACTTGACGGATTTGGTTCAAAATTTGATACGGACCTAAATTCCTGATTATAAAACTGTGTACCAAATTTTATCCATCTAGTTATTTAAGTTTTTGAGTCATCATGTTCATATGAACATCGACAGACAGCCAGATAGACTTCCCGCGGACGGTTTCGTACAAAATTTTACAAATATCTACTAATTTTTTCTACCATGTACCAAATTTCGTCCCTGTAGCTCAAACGGTTCTCGAGTTATCGTGTTCACAGATAGACATAATTCGAAAATTGCGTGTTTAGGAATCAGGGAGGTCTAAAACGTGGAGATTCATCAAAATCTCGACTTTGAATTTTTTTACGATTACAATACTTTCTCTTTGTATACTTCGTATACGAGAAAGAAAAAGGGCACTAAAAATGCAAAGAGATGTAAAGGTATTTAAGGTGTCTAGAGGAGTTTTTAAATTAAGAAACAAATACCTAATCAATAAAAATTCCTACAAATTTTCTAGAACAAAATTTTAGAGAACAAAGTTGATGTAGAGTGTTAATTTTGTTGAATACACACTGTCTGGAAACAGGAGGGGATATTGTTTCAACAACCTATAACATGAATTAATTATCTAATATTATCACAAGATCTATAAATTTACTCATATAGAGATGGTTGCCAAGGAAACTATGTTATATGCATAACTTTAATTTCCATATATATTTAAATATCTCGCATGTGTTATCACTGAAATAGCCTGAAATGTGGATTTGTCCATACTGTGTCTACTGTCAACTCTTCCGAAGCACGGTAAAATTCGCATTCCCGATAACACAATAATCAGCATATAATTTAACAAATTATATTTATAGGGGTGAAATGTGAAATTGAGGATTGTAACTTCTTTAGCACAATAAACGCTACTTCAGATTCAATATTAATGCTTATTTTAATTTATCATAAGTTCATTTCACACACTTAAATGTTACATAGCTTTAAAATCTCGACCTTCTTCGAATGAATTTTTTTCATTCTTACGTGAGATATTTCAAAAATGCTTTTTACCATTTTAATTTTTGGAGTCCATCGAACTTCTTAACGAAGGGGGAAAAACGAACAAGCTGTCATAAAACAAAGTAAGTTAGATTCTTTTTGATATGGAAAGAAACCTTTACCACTTGATTGTGAGATCACATGCATTTACTATATAGCAGAATATCATTAGCCAGCAACGAGTAAATTTCCATGAATGAGGATGGAAGATTCCGTTGAGTTGATAATTATTTAATCCCTCTTAATTATTAATTTTTATATTTTTTGTTGTGAAACTCAAAAATTAATCTGGACACTTTATGCAACTGAGGACCAAATCCAAATTGCGTATCAGGCCGCAGTGGCCTAGTGGCAATATCTAAGCCTTGTTTCTGGAAGGTTCGAGTTTTGAAACCCAATTCTCTCGACGATACATCGTGTATTGGGCCTGTAGCACGCTAAATCATATGTAGGTGGCCAAGCCTCCTCCTATTGTACATTTTACAGGGAGTGTCAGCTCAGGTATCGTCTTCATCATCTGACCGAGGTTCAACATTGCGAGGTCCGTCCCAAAATAACCCTTGCGTTGCTTCAAAACGGGGTGTTTAACTATCCAAAATGCGCATTTTTGTATGCAGTTGTTTTCGCTAAACATTAAAAATACTTTGATGTTTATAATCTGATGTATAAGGTATAAGAGTTCGTTCATCTTTGCACAGCAAACTGCCCACACTTAGACACAGTTTTCGCTAGTTGAAACTTGTGAATCCATTAAAAGGTGGTTGGAACCTGGCGACATACTTGCGTCCTATTTATAATATATAGTTATACAAAATCGTCCAATGAGTGTACGGTTGAAACAGTCCAGCAAGCAGGATAATGGAGAATGGCGCTTTATTCACGAATATTCAGGAAAGACGAAACACAGTTAACAGAAAAAACACAGCACTCGCACATTTTAGCAACACAAGCAAACTGCAAATCACTAATAGTAACAGTAATGGCACGAACAATAGCGCTCAGGGTCTAGCAGCTGACCAACTCTCTATGCGAACAAGACTCCAAAGAGATTCTTCGCACTCCGAACACGTTCCCAGTCGATCAACACGTTCAAATTCCAAAGACGATTAACGCTGAAAGGTAGTGTAGTATGCAGAGATGAGAAACAGTTTAAAGTAATCATCATTTATTTTTAAACACATGGACGTTAGACAATTATAACGACACAGACATAGTTAGAAGTAGATATCAAGCCTCTTACCGGATCTCCGTGACAAAAGACATCCATGGAATACATGTGACGTCACGCAGTGCGTATTGCCAGACAACATCACAATTGCTTGTGATTGGTTGAATACTAAATCAGGAGAAAGAAGGAAAGTAAACTTCTTATTATTTCCTACAGAAACACGTTCCAAGACGATTCGCCAATATGATCCGAGCACGGCGCTATTTATAGTCTCTCGATCAGGCCATGACGTCGCATGGAAATCTCTGGAGAAATCCGCATCTCGTCTCCTAACAGAGATATCGAGGAAATAATCGCATTTTCGGGAATCTTCTATTTGTCGCGAAAGTAACCAAATTTGTCGCCAAAATGGTAGTCAAGGTCAGGGGTCAAGACCTGGCCGCTTCAGGTCATTATTCCATACTTACGCCTGTAAAACTCTCTTCCAGACCATAAGACTAACATTGCCGGGAAGCGACATTCCATGTTCGTAACAATAGATAATGTCTTTTAACGGAAAATTCTATCATCCTGTTCTTGCTGATTTATTCTGAAATTTGACATCATAAGCACAATAAATGTTTAAAAGTTCAAACAACAGATTCCCTGGCGAATAGTTAAAATATTTAAGGAATATTTTAAATAACCCTATTTCTATTTGACAGTCGAAGACGAAAGGTCATTGCTTGAAGTCACAGGACTGAAATGAGGCAGTTTCCGAGAAGCCTTTTTGGTATATTTTTTTCAAGCAGTTGCCTCATCCATAAAATATATTGTGCATAAATTTGCTGATATTTCTTTTCTTGTATTAAATATTTTAAGGGTATCAGTATTATATTGTCTTCTAACACAGTCAGTTCACTTCCTTCCTTATTATAAAAATTTGCAAAGTTAACGTAAGCTGCGACATTTAACAAAAACTTAACTTTCAGGTGTCATTTCAAAGTACATTATACACTTAAATTTAAACTTCAAGAAACAAGATTCTTAGCGTTTACAAAAAAGATAATTATATTACAAAAATTCCTAAAATATAATCTCTTATAACTGGGTCCTCGCATGTTTCAATTTGCTGGCTAGATAAAGAAAAAATGCCATATAAATATTCAAAGGCTGGAAAATGCATCTTTCCAAAACCTCATTTCATTTTTCTAGTAGACTGCTTCCATCCGAAAACATAAGGGCCATGGATATTTAACATCGGAATACTTAAAATATGCAATTCATGCATTTTATGTCGAAATCCCTGTTCTTGACATCTTTGTTTACTGATGTAAATGTTGTTTCTTCCTCATACCAAACTATTCGTGAAGCTGAATTGGAAATATTTCCACATGCATTATTCTTACACTTTTTGAAACCACAAATAAATAGAACCCTTTCTGAATTAATACAGTGTATGTTTTGAAAGATTAATGCAAAATAAATCAAACCATCGAACATCTTTGAATCGACATATACTTCCTTAAAAAAGGATATTGAATCATCAAAAATTAAGCTTAGGGAAACGAATCTAAATATTAGGATATCATGCAATAGGATTTCCATTAGAAAGAACTCAGATTTTTTTCATTTCCAGAACGACGTTTTTATATCTATAATATAAAGCAGAAAATACGTGTATCTGTCTTTCTGTCCGTCTGTCTGCCGGTCACAAGAACTCCTCTTAAACGGTGTACCGTAGCAACATGAAATTTGCACACGACATTCTCGAGCACATTTCTAGGTCAAAGGTGCTATTTTCAACTTTCAGTGTTAATTAGTTCTTAAGACATGTAATAATTTAATTAAATAACGAAAATTAGTCGCTGTTAAGCCTAATGCTTAAAAGTTTTTGCCAATAACTTCTGAAATATTCATGGGACAACAATTATTTTTACACCATTTTAAAGAGCGTAAAATTATCCTTTTAACGATATAAATTCCATTGCGATAAAATGATTTCTCTGATTGTTATTAACGTTAAAAAATTTTTGTCTAACGCAATTTCTAACAATAGCCAGAAATAATGTAATAAAATATTGTTTCCTTTGAGTATAAACAACAAAGTAGACTTTTAACTTCTGGTTTCCGGTTGTCATAGCATTTACAGCTTTTAATACGGATACACAGTGATCCAATGACGTTAGTGAATTATTATCTCTATGTTTTGTTTAATTTTCACAAATTTTTAACTGATCCTAATGAGTGTGTGCTAAATCTTCAAGGCTACTTAGTCCGGTTCCTATCGTTGGAAGCTGAAAAAGGTAGGAAGGAAAAAGATGTTCTAACGGTCTATCTGTTGCAAGAACTCCTCCTAAACGGTGAATAGTCTTGACATGAAATTTGAACATGCGATTCTGGGGTTCGTTCCTAGATTAATTCTACTTTTTCAAACTTTCAAAAAATTACTTCCTAAAATATTTAATTAAATAACGAAAATTAAGCCGATTTTCAGCGTTTTATCTCAGTTTTTCGCCAATAATTTCAGAAAAATATATTGCACGTAGATTATTTACATACTATCTTAAAGAGCAGAAAATTATCTTTTTAATGATTTCTATTTAAATGGTATGCGTTCTTTTTCTTAATTTAATAAACATTTCAAATTTATTTCATACACAATTTGTAACAATGCTTTCTGTAATTGTAATTAAATTCAAACCATTGATCGTTTTATCAAATCCCTCATTCCGGCATTTTTACCGTTGTGAAAGTTATGATAAAAATATTATTTTCTTTGAATGTTAACAGCAAGGCAGAAATTTTTTTTAGCTTTTATTCCATAGCATATACCTCTTTCAATACGTTTGCACCACAGCACAATTATATGAATTACTCTCTTTCCGCGATACTTCATTTAATTTCACAAATTTTTTTAATGATCATAATGGGTGTGTAAATCCTTCAGGATAATGGGCCCATTTTCTACGGAAGGAGAGGGCCTAAGGAGAAAAAGAAAGCACACTACGCTGTTTTTTACAGTTAGTGACAAAAACACTAAAGAGAAGAGAATTGTAATCCGGATAAAGGCAAAAAAATACAAGATATGAAAGAGCTTCTGTTGTCGCCGTGTCAATGATGGGGAGGAGAATATGGAATACCAAGGACTGCTAGATTCATGCCAGGTGGTTCATACGGAGAGAAAAAGAAGAGATAGGTTTAACTGCTGGCTGAGGGAGTCAGACAACATGGGGGGGGATGACCGAAAACGAAGGAAAGACGCTTGTGCGAAAAGATGTTTTATTAATTTAAAATTTTTATAAGTATTTAGACTTAAAATTTTCTTTATCCCGAGCAACGCCGGGTATATCAGCTAGTTTAATATAATCAAATACTTGTTCTATGTAAACTGTCACACATTAGGAAATTTGCAGGAAGAACCATTTGAAGAAAATTGATTAAAATTATTCAAAGAAACTTATTTCTAAATTGAGACACAATAGACTTAAATAGATACAATAGACGCAAATTTATCCAAAAGCATTGCAAATACTATCATTCCACTGCGAATGAATATGTAATCTGATCGTACAGAAACAGTCTCAGCATATTACGTTTAATTCCTCAAACGTTTTACAGTCGCTTTTAAGCGGGCGGTGAAGTCGATTCAAGGTCACATGACATACATCAATTGTGGAATCCATTCCACCTCTCGCAGTAACACAGCATACATAAGACAACGCTCACCTGCTCATTCATATTTACCAAGTAACTATAATAAAGTCACGTGATTTGACTCCATTAACAATATTTAGCTCTCAAATTTAAATAAGAGCTTCTGTGAGATGCTTTAAACTCGGTAACGAAAACATTAGCTAAGACTTGTAATGTTGTATGGAAATACCTTGATTTCCCTTGAAAATCTCGCCTTCTTAGCAAAAAAATTAACTAACAAGGTAGGAAATACATGTCACTTATATGATTGGAAAGAGTTATTTACTGAGGTTTTATTGGATTCAAGGGGAGTGTCAGCCAATGAGCCCGACCTACGACAAAATTGGCGACCGTTTGGCGACTTAGAAACAAATTTGACGATTTTGGCGACAAAACGAACGTTCCCGAAAATGCTAGAATTTTCGTCCTGTATCTGTTATGAGAGGAGATATAGAAAGCGCACTTGATGATTCTATGTGACATCATATCCTGTCGGAAATGGGTATAAATACCGACCTACTGCAAGGGAAATCAAGGTACTCCATTACCAGATTTGAGTTTAGTTACATTAACGTCCCGTTTGGAAGCAACCCTAGGGCTATTTTGGTGCGAACCTCTTAATTTTGAACCATGGTCACATGACGAGGACGGTATCTGAGATGCCACACCCTTCTCCAAACATCCTCACCACACCAGCGGGAGGATATTTGGCATGCAGGAGGGTGCATACAGGGAGGATCTTCAGTGAAATCGAGTTTCGAACGTGGAGCCTTCAGGCTCCGAAACCGAGACCTTAATACTAGGCCATCGCGGCCCATATGATTTGAGATTTAAAAGTAATATCAAAATTTGTCTTATATTTTTGTCATAAATTTTAGTGAGGCGTAGTGAAATCTCAGTTATATAGTTAACAGCATTTTCGGATGATAACGTTGAGGTGTCTGCCATCAGTATACAAATGCTTTCAAGACCCCATTTTGATGTTCATGGTTAATGATATGTATGTGAAATCGTCTCAACAGAATTTATTCCTTTTCAAAAGGGAGAGAATTCTCCCACCCCCCAGAAAAAAGTCAAGCTTTTGTTTTTCATTCATTATCTGTTTGCTGATTAGAAATGCATCTTAATAATTTCAGTCTTTTCGTGCAATTAAAAATGTCGGCTATTTGAATCTATAATCTGCGCTTCACAGTTCAAACAAAACGAGTGTTTGCTACCTCTATTTATAGATCAATATTCAGTTCCCTGTGTTGTTATTTCAACTCTTTATAAGAAACTTTTCTGACAGTATTTTTTTCCTGTGTACAAAGTCTCTCCTAAGAAAAGATTCTCGCTACTGCAGAACTCTAATTATAATTGTATCCTTGATTTTGAAAACCACATCAATCAATATCAAAATGCTGAGAGCTTTAACCTGAGAGAACGCGCGCCTCCTTAGCTAAGGCTAACCCAAACTGAAATTCAACCCTACTCTGTTAAAAATATTTTAATTTTAGTAGAAAAAATAACTCTTTTGACTTTTAGGCATTAAGAATACAGTGTTTAACACAAATTGAATCTACTCCATCATTATCCCCTATTAAAGCACGCATTTCTAGAGGGTCCGTTTTTCGTGGATCGCTTTCACGTGAAAAGTTTGGTGTGCATTTCTCGATTTCGCTGGTTCTTTCGTTCCAGGTAAGCGCGAGACAATATTGTGATAACGAGTGCGAATATTCTACCTAAATTTTCTTTTCCTCCTCTATACGCCATCGTTTCATGTAAACCATTCCGAGTTATTCACTTCTTCATTTCCAGAATCTCCGTTCTTTTCCGATTCCGTATCATGTTTGCTGAAGCTTTCATGATCTGAAAAATTCACTTCTAAAACCTCCTCAGGTCCACTGTCAAAACCTGAATCTTCATCAGTTTCAACTTCAGCAAGAAGTTTACGTAAGCTCTCTATTTCGTTTTCGTATGGAGTTGGCATTGTGAGCAACAGATAAATACTTCTATTCGGAACATCGTTTCATGTAAACCATTCCTAGTTATTCACTTCTTCATTTCTAGAATCTCCGTCTTTTCCGATTCCTTATCATGTCTGCTGAAACTTTCATGATCTGAAAAATTCACTTCTAAAACCTCCTCAGGTCCACTGTCAAAACCTGAATCTTCATCAGTTTCAACTTCAGCAAGAAGTTTACGTAAGCTCTCTATTTCGTTTTCGTATGGAGTCGGCATTGTGAGCAACAGATAAATACTTCAATTCGGAAAGGAAAACAACGAACTGACAATATCAGCCACGTGAAGTAATTGGTCTGTAGAACAAACGGAAAGACGCGCGAGGTCTTTCCAAAACCCCAGTAACTGACCAATCGTGTATTAGGGCAATAAAAATTCCGGAAATACTTTCTAAATACTCAGAAAAGTCAGAGTGGGGTGACTAACTCAGCTACTGGTAAGGAGGGAATGAACGGGTAGCTAGTGTTTTTGGAATCAGAGTTTTCCGAGGGCTTTGGGTCATAAAATGACCCCAGCGCGTCCTCTCTGGGAAATAAAACAGATAATTTTTTAAATCAATGATTTGGCTTTGCAAAATGCCAAAGAGAATCCGGCGGTCTGTCCACAAATTAGCAAACACTACACACGGGATACTGTTTTGATTATGTAATGATTTAATATCAAATATCAGTGACACCAGAATTAATTTCTTTTCTTAATATTTTATATGAAAAGGAACACTAAGCAGCTTTATTAAAAAATATTGTTGGAAAAAGTATAAAAGAATCTGGCATAGCAGACTTTATCAAGGTTCACCTGGAAGTAGGGATTTAAAAAAAAGGATCTTTTTCTGTAGAGGCCTGATTTTTGTCCAAAGGAATTGGACAAATGGTTGACAAGCTAAAATACCGTCTGAGACTAGCACAAATCTTCTGAGACATCTATAATTTTGTATATACCTTTATTTTTTCCTTATACCTTTTATATACCTTTAGTCTACTCATGTCATTTCTTCACTCATTATGTAAATACACCTTTAGAAAGTGAAAAACACATGGACGCAATTTTGAAAAAAAAATGATTCATGTGGTTTCTGCAAATCAGGATTCAATTCCTTCTATGTTATGATTGATAAACTAGAAAATCACCCGTCATGGTATGACGGGTGCAAATTGCCTCTTCATTCGAGAGATTTGCCGTCAAATTTGACGTGTTTAAATATATATGAACGCGAGAGAAATATTTAACATTGATTGAAAGCAAATAAAATAAACATATGTATTATGACAGGAAATATATTTTTATTTACGTATATTTTTATTCAGAAAATCTCTTGGTAAACAACATTCCGTGTGAAGTATTTTTCGTTGTTTAACAATTTTATTATAATTCAATAACCATGAAATTCTCAGCTTGTCAAAAGTAAGTCAAATTCAATATTTCAAAGGAATTCTTTTTCGAAATTCTAAACAAAACAAAGCACTTCTCTGCTTGTCGAACGTTGTCAAAAAATATTATCAAATTAAATCATCACGATTTCAATAAATAATTAGATGCATCGTGGCGTCCAAACTATATCACGCGCATGATATACCACTGACGTAATTTACTACTTTCTATTATAGAACGGAAATTAATTTGAAATATAGGATAAATATAATTTAAAATTTCTCGGGAACTATTGATCATAGCGAGATAAATTTTATATCACTCGATAGAAAATTTTATTTCAGTACTTTAGAGCTATTAAATTTGAAATTAGAACGACAGTTACTCTTTTAAATTTAAAATTACTGATATTTAGGTTCTTTAACAATGAAATAATGCCGTTTGACGTCTCGGAGTGCTATGGCGCGAGTTTTATTGTTAGTTACGTCATAGCGTTACCGAGAGACAGATCTGGGTTATTATATTAGTAATTTAGATTCGTCTTTCGTAATAGCCACATATCAGGAATCAGATATGGCTGTCGCCCCATATTCGTTGTAAAACAGTTTTTAAAAAATTATTTTCTTAGTATTCAGTATTAGTATTAGTATTTTTTTGGGAAACATCGTATTTTTGAAAGGGATTGTTTTTATTTATTTATTTTAAGGTCAAGGAAATAAATTAGATAAATAGGAATGTAATTTATAAAACATGTCAATTTTTATCATTTCTTCTGTTTTACAAAGCTAGATTTTGATTTTCCCCTTTGCCAAGACAAAAGCTAATTCAATTATGGGAGTTGAATATGGCTGTTCATTTAATGTTTGCTGTATTTTTTCTTGAGGGATTTCTTTAATAATATTGTCACAAATATCAATTTTGTTACAATCTAACAAGCAGAATAATGGAGAACGATATTTTATTCACGAATATTCCAGAAACTCGAAGCACAGGTATCAACAAAAGAACAGCACTTGTACAAATTAGCAGCACAAACAGACAGCAGATCACTAATAATAACAGCAGCAACATTTTCAATACCGGACGGCGTCTAACAGCTTACTAGATACCACTGCGAACAAAACTCCGAAGAGAGATTCCAAAGATGTTCAAACACACTTCAAAGACGCTTGCACTCCAAACACGTTAGGTCATGTAAGCACCTCCGGGTTTTTATACCTTTTTCGAGAGGATTTGACGTCACATAGAATGATCTAGTAAATTCTCTAATTCTCTGTTCCTAAGAAAACTCTTTCAAAAACTCCCCAGTCCGAATTTCCACATCACACTAGAGCACAGTGTAGTATTTTCGTAATCTAAGGGGGAAAAGTGAATAGAGGCCTATCTTTATTTCTAATAGAGATGTCCTAGATTTTAGTATTCTCGAAGACCTTATTACCAAACTTTTCGCTGAGTAGGGGGTTGGTTTAACAAGGCCCGATAGCAAGTAAGAAGCTCTGTAAATGTCTCTTTGCAATCATAAGACTAATATTGTGGGGAAGCGAGATCACATGTCCTTACCATTTAAAACAGAGAAAGAAGTGGTTTAATTTAATTTGGTTAGATTAATGTCGGATTTTGAATCAGCATGAGAGCAATTTTAGGACAAATCCAAAAATTCCCCAGTCCAATCTCCCACACCACACCACAGTAGCAGGGGGACGCGTGAACTTCGACGTCAGATTTAACCCAAATGCCAATATTTAAAAATTAATTTTAAAATGTTTTCTAACTTTTATTTCTTGAATAAAACATGTGGAAAATACTTTTAAAAAATCTGTTTTAAGTATGGTTTGCATCTGAAACACAATTTGTTACCAATTGACAACATTGTGTTTAATTGAGAAAAAAATCCGTTGACAAATTCTATAATATTAAGCACGGGTAAAATTTAAGAACTAATAATGCGGATAAAGAGTCGTTCATTCTCATTTAAAAACTTTGGTCGCCCTCGCAGTAAATTATTGTGATTCACAAACGAAACGGAAATAATAGTAATATAGGAGTGTTCAGTATAGGAATGTTGTTATAAAAACTATACTAAATTAAATTTCTATTTACTTAAATTGCATGGCAATTTCTCTAAAAAGATATAATTATACCATTTCAAATTTTTTATTGGTTTGAACGAATAGGATTGAGTCAAAAGTCACTCGTAAAAATCTCATCATTTGTTATTAAAAAATGTTTGCAAAGTACTTTACGTAACATTTGTGAAACAATTTTTATTAAGAAATAAATTGTATCTTGAAAAGAGATTAACCACAGCACCCGAAATATGTATTAAATCGCAGTTCTATGTATACATATTTAATGAGTAATGAATGTTGTTATTACTTTATAATTTCATTGATACCAGTGTTGTTTTAAATTCATTTAATATGGCGTTTTACAATTTAAGGAATATTTTTTAATCAGTAAAAACTGCAGACGATAATTCCTAAATAAAGAGTTTAATTTATCTTAAGAAGTATTTTAATGAATGCAATTGCATTCTGGCAACAAACCAATATCACTAAAATTGAAATTACATGGTGAAAAAGAACAAACGTTTCATTATATTATTTATATAACATCTTGAATTAGTAGGCTTATGATTCAAGATGTTATATAAATAATATAATGAAACGTAAATAATATTTTAAAAGCCACTTCAAAACATTGGAACACGAAATACATTTTCGTTCAAAGTGTAAATAAAATAGCGAAGTATTTGAAATCATAATACGTTCTTCCACAAAGTGGCAAAGAGCTTTAGTGTTAATTGTACATAAAATTTTTTAGTACATTCGAGAATTTCTTCAAAAATATACCGAAAACAAATCAGGTAGGCAATTAAAAACAAAACGGTAAAATCAGATGAAATAGATCCAGAAGCTTACGCAAAAGCAAATATCAAACCATTTTAAATAAAGAAATAAGTAAAGCAATAGACAAATGCTTCAAATGTTACTACGTATTGCAAAATAGATTGAAACTTCTTTTTGGCGCACATTTTCAGCCTTTCAGATCAATATTAGTTTCTTTGAAGTCATCTTTTATATTTCTGAGGCACGTTTTCATTAACGCTTCAGAGAAAATCTGGAATCTTCGGAATTATTTGAGAATTTTTTTCTAATCAAATGGTTTTAATTTTCAGATAATTCTAGAGGTTCAGTACCATTAAATAAACTTATGTGATCATTAGTTAGCAACAAATTTTATTATTTTGACAAAATGAAGGCTATAACTTAAACAAAAAAATACATTTAAATTTAAGAAATATTTACAACCATTTACGGTAGCGAATATTTATCAAATTCCTCAATTTAAAATGCTGCCTAAAATTATGGAAGGTACTGTTGAATTTATTTATTTGCAGTTTGATGAATTCGAATGACACGTAACTGCAAACGCATCTCGAAAATTATATATGTGTATTCAATTAAATCAGATATAATTTCCCATACGAGGTATAAGATAAGTTTCCTTTCAATCTTTATGAGAAATAAGATAAGTATGAAAAATTTTAGTTTCAATATTAGAAACTATGACACCAAATTAAATTCTATTATGACTTTAAGAGTTTAATTTAATTACTAGCTTTGATTTTACAGAATTTTCTATGGAATTCCCTAGAAGAATGACTTGCGTATGAATTAAATACCAAGTTAAATTTCGTCAGAGTAATTTGGAGATAAAATGCAATTTGTCTGCAATTTCCTTTTGCTTCCATTTGGATGCAAATCACAAAGGTTAAATTTAATTTTGAATTCAATATAAAGTTTCATCATGACGCGTGGTGAATAAAGAAATACTTGGGTATTGAATCTTTTTATTGGTTATATTTCTGAAACTCGAACCAGTTTTTAATATTAATTTCCCATCGTAACAATATATGAGAAATTATTTGAATCAATTTGTCATTTTGGTTTTTGATAATGATACAAAATATTTTTAAAGTGCTGTAATTTCCATGAACTTACTTCTTTTAACCCCTTATCCTACAACAGCGTGTTAGACACGTGCAAGAATTTTTGCTATTTAAATCCGTAATTAAGTCAACGTAGCAATTAATTTTAAACACAAAAATCACTTAGACACGTTTAAATGTCTCAAGTATCCCTTACCATTTTAAATAGTCCGAAATAATTAAAAATGTCCCAAACGGGTGGTGTCATCTAATTAGGAAGTTAAATAAAATTGTAGGGCAAGGGGTTAACAACGTATTTGAAACGATAACTTTTTATGATAACGAAGCAAACACAACTTACCATAAATTATTGACTAATAAAACTAAAATTAAAATAACTTCGGAATTTCGTATCAAAATGGGAATGAGCTCAATTGACGTGTTGTCGCATGCAAATCAGAAATGTCATAACGCATGTCATCTTACATCTAACTCCACAGCTTGTTGCGCAATAATATGACGTTACGTGCTTTTTCCTCCAGCAAGGAAAACAGTGGATTCTAATATTATATTCTCAGGGCGAATTTGAAGGGTACAAATTAACTTAATCTCATTTTAATGAAGAATAAAAACACATTGAAATATCGTCTTCAGTTTTTGACTGTTATTTCATCTGAGATTCATACTTCCTTCTTCATAAATTAAAATTATATGATGTATTGAAAATAAAGAAACTTTCTTCACGAAAAAATCAGCAAATTAAAAGTTAAACAGAGAAGGAATTTTTATACAGAAAATAGAAATTTTCGAAATAGTTCTTGGTTAGAATTTATAAATTATCAATAAATAGTGCTGAAAATTCTCTTCGTATATTCAGTTATTTGTAGTATAAATAGGGTTCCCATACATCCGGATTTCCAGCTCCCATCCGGATTAATGTCCGGATCTTCAAAATGTCCTGATTTACGCCAGTGAATTCGGAGAGACAGAAATTCGGGTGTAATTGAGAAACTCAGACGTATTCGAAGAAGCTGAAGCCATTCTGCCAATGAAATAAAATTCATTGCTTACACTGTTTTCATTGATTGTTGATGAGAAAGTGGATGAGGCCCCTTTAACCCAGTTCAAACTAAAAATTAAAAGCTTTGGAAGTTTTGTTTTAATTCTGTATTCCATTACTACAATTTTGAATTAGCAAACATTAATAAAAACTAGAAGACTTGTGCTCGTCTAAGACGAGCTTTCAGCTTGCCAACAATATCTCAGATCTGATTGTCACAGATTTATATTAACAAAAAATTTTGAATAAATGAAGCCTTTCAGTATAAGAACCCGTGCGGTTAAGGAACAAATATTAAGAAATATATATATTGTTGCACAAAATCTTACCGTGGGTGTATGGTGTAAATAGTCCAACACACAGGATAATGGAGAACGAAGGTTTATTTACAAATATGCAGGAAAACACGTAACACAGATACAGGAAACAATAGTCCTTGCACAGATTACCAATGTAAATAGACAACAATTCACAAGTATTCACAGTTCAGCACTTTGATATCTAACAGCACAAACAGTCAGCAAATAACTAGTCACGACAATAACAGCTCAGCTCACCAGCTGATTAGCTCACACAGCAGATAGAACTCCGAAGACGTTTACGCTTCACAGTAGCCAGTCGTTCAAAGACGCTGTTGTGGTCCAGACGCGGTCTTATATACTCTCCCCGTTAGGCCGTGACGTCACATAGAATTTTCATGAAAATCCTAGATCTCGGCCCCTAATAGAAATATCGAGAAAAGGATTGCATTTTCGAGAATAATCTATTTGTCGCCAAGGTCGCCAAATTTGTCGCCAAGTCGCCAAAATGGTCGCCAAGTTTGTCACCAAGGTCATGCGTGCCACGAGAGTGGCTGAGGTCACTCCATGCTTCACCTTGTAAAACCCTCTTCCCAACCATAAGACCTGTATTGCTGGGAAGCGACTTTCCATGACTGTAACAATATAAATATTCAATTCCAAAATTAAGTACGAAACAGAAGGAACCCCTTTAACAAAAACTGGTAATTTTTCCAACTGCTAACACAATTTTTCTTATGGAGTTTCGAATGGATGAATTAAATATAAAAGAAAGTAAACGTCAACAAAAAGATCTCGGAAAAATAAATTAGAGTGTAAGTTCTATTTGATATTACGGAGTTGCCTGGATGAATAAACATAAAACAAAAGAGAAAGGAAACTGCTTAATTCAGCTAAAATAGAAAAGAAAAAAACCTATCATAAGCTAAAAGATTCAGTGTTTCCCCAACATTGAGGGGAAAAAAGCAAACACAACTCTTATTTTATATTAAATCATCGCAGGATAAAAAAAAAATCCCTAATTCGTAGACAGAGTGTATGTTCTGAATCTCTGGCAAGTAGCCAAATCACGTGACCGTCACGGACAATTTTGCTTAAATATAGATATTAATTGTATATTCTTTGCATTCTGATGTCTTAATCTGTGCCAGTGTTATGAAAGAGGGTCGTAAACAGTATTTAGAAATTTATACTATACTTTGACCCCCCCCCGATGTGTCCGGATTTCGCATAAAATAATTATGGCAACCCTAAGTTTAAGCAGCTTAAATAAGTCTGGAGTTGATTGAAAAGGGCAAAATGTCGCCCTTGCTTCTTTGATCATAACCATTACAGTTATTGTGCAGTTGGGTGGGTATGGAACTATTGAAAAGGGAAACGCAAATGAAATGATTCAAAATGAATATAATTAATTTGCACAAACCAAAAAAAATCAATCTAACATAATTTAGAACAGAATACGCGCGTAAAGATATTCACAACGTTCAAAATACAAGAGCATAAAATTACTTATAAGTCTCAGTTATAACTGGTAACTAGCAGTTAAAATTTAGCGAAGACTTTTAGTGGGAAACTTTCTGCTTCAACTGTTCTAACAAAAAGAGAATCTAAAACATTCATGACATTGGAAATTTTCGTAATTATTGGAGATTATTTTCGTTTATTGTTATTATTTTAGATAATTTTTATTTAGGGGGATTTAAGGGATTATTATCATTATTGTCTACTGATGCAGGTCAAATTGGGTTTTCCCATAAAATCTGGTCTTTTACGTTTCATAAGCAACAGCGACAAGTTTTAAATTCTTCGAAATAACTAAAAATGCCTTCTCAAATATAGCTAATACATTTCCTAAAGCAAACAAAAATTATTTTCTGAAAAATGCGAATTTCATATATTTTCAATGACTCGAAAAGCTTCCGGGCACTTTTTAAAATATAAAATAAATAAGTAAATAAGAATCGGAGAAGATTGAAGTGAAAACTTCTGACAAAAATAACGCTTCGCAGATTTCATTTAATATTTTTCAAAGTTCTGCACTTTATCAAAAACTCTCTTTCCAATTCCTTTTATAAAAATTAGATGCAACAAGTTCAATCTTTTAGACCATTCTTAATCCAATCATTCCACTCAAAAGTAAGTCTTACAAACATCTTTTGCAAAATCTCTTTGAACTTGACTCACCATCACAATTTACGGTGAAAACTATTTTCCTCTCTTTCGCGGGAATCGACTGACTTTCCACACATGCGCAGGAATACTTGTTCGTTAACGAGTTTTGAAGGCACAAACAGCGGCTTCTCACTTCCATTCAGTTGTCTGAACGACAGCTCGCGAAGTGGTCTGTGCTGCGCGAAGTCCCATTGTTGCATTATCGTATGCGCTTCGTTCACCATTCTGTCCGTCAAGTATTGCACAGAATTTGCCGTCAATCTACGATGAAATAGTCGGATTTATGTGAATACACATGAGAAAATGTTGCAGAGAAAAACAGTTTACAACTATTTTCATGAGAATTCGTTTTACAGCTCATAACCAGGAACTTAGTTGGTAAATTTAGTCTGATATAATTTGTTCATAATTTTTGCGTTTGGGAAGAATATTTTCGACTTTACGATAAAATTAAAGCTCTTAAACAAAAGTTTCACAATTTGTTGGATAAATAAAATTTTATATTTTAAGAAATGGAAAAAAATAAAAGCTATTTATGCGGGAAATTGTGCATATTTTTCAGAATTGTCTTGGAAATTCTCAATTTTATATAATAAGTAAATTTTGGAAGATTGAAGAAAATTGAACACCTATTTAAATTAAAATCATATTTTAAAAATTATTCGATTAAACTCATGAAAACCTTCGTAAAGAGAATGATTCTTCCTCGAAATTTTATTTCTTATATATAATTAGATAGAAGCTTTATATATATATATATATGTTACAAAATATAGAGCACATATTTGCCTTAATTTTCAAAATTAATAACATAATTGTAAATAAAGATACGCATTATACGATTTACTAAAAATATTTGCTACATACATAGTCTTCAGTAATTAAAAGTTTTGAAAACATTGGCAGTAGTTTCATTTGACAGTATGACTATTTTTCCAAATATTTCAAACATTTAAATTTGTACAAAGACTTTCATATTAGAAATTAAAGACAAACGACTGCTAAGAAATATATTTTGTTCTAGAGATGTTTCTATTGAAATAAGCTTTTCCAATATTTTGCATTTATTTTGAAAACTGGAAATAAAGTTCACACGAAACTCAGTTTCACGAAATGTCATATACCCAAATTTTCCAACTGAAGTGCCGTGTTGCAATTTAGTTTCCATACAATATCAGAATGATCGGTTCGAGATCATTTTGGCATTTAGTAGTCTTGATCTGTGCCGGACTCAGTCGTTGCATTTGCAAGGCTGACACTTTTACAGTTGGGTACCTAACTGGTTCGGAAAGAAGGCCTGGAAATGAGGACTATCATAGACCGGGATTATCTATTTCTGGTGCCATCACTTTGGCGGTGGACGAAATCAACCACTTGCATCCACTAGTGGATGGACACAAGCTGAACTTTACCATAGCCGAGACCTACGGTGATGAAGAAGAAAGTATTCTACAGGTAGCCTTGCTGTGGACGCAGAACATCGCTGGGTACATTGGACCCCAGGAAACCTGCGTTCACGAGGCAAAGATGGCATCTGGCTTCAATCTACCCATGATCTCCTATGTAAGTAGAATCAGTTTCAGTTTTCCTTGGTGTTGTTTAAATGTCAGCATTGGGAAATGGTGAAAACTCAATATAGAATGTTGGATTTCCTGTTAATGAAATAAATGTGGCTAATTTTCTTCATTGATTAAATGCTCGAAGAAAATGCAATTACATGTGCATATTCTCTCAAATAAGTTTGTTGTTGATGTAAGTGGCGATTGTGTTCGAACTCTGTTCTCAGTAAAGTTCTTTGTATTCAGTTTGTTCAAATACAAGATTTTGTTGAAATATTCTATCTCATAAAATTCCGATCATGCGTTGTCTAGTTAGGTTTACAAATATTTAATTTAACATCATTTTCGAATTTATATAAAATTATATAGTTACCTTTATCACCCCAGAAGATCGATATCTTCATTTTTGTAAAATAGTAGTTTCGCTCGCTAATCGCAGAGTTGATGTAATTTTACGTATAATTAAATTGTTGTAAAGCCACAAGAGAACGTCTTATCCTTTATTGCAGGACTCATCATATTGTTTCCACATGTGACTCATTTCTGAAATTGTTTCTACTCGTGACTCATTTTTGAAGTTGTTTCTACTCGTGACTCATTTCTGAAGTTGTTTCTACTCGTGACTCAATTCTGTTTTAAAACACATCACAATAATGCACAGTGACATTTTGTGTCTTACTGCAGGACATATGAAGATGTTTTCACTCCTGACTTCTTTCGGAAATTGCTTCTACTCATGACTCCTTTCTTAAAATTGTTTCCATGCGTGAATCCCTTCGGTCCAAAGTATTTTCTGAACTCTACATTTGCTCTAATAAAACATCAGAATAATATAAAGGCTATTGGCAATTTCTATTCAACATTTGCAAATAAGTTCAATACGTTTGCAGCAGAGCAAATAGCATTTTGTATGATAAATTTATAAGAGGATGGAGAAATCAACGCAGGTTTTATCCACACTATATTAGATCCTTTCTTTCTCTCTCTCTCTCTCTCTCTTTTCCGTAATTTTTGTCATATATCATCGAAATTATTGATGCATGCACCTTCATTTCTGAAAATGGTGTAAAAGAATTCAGTATAAACTTATTTTGCATGTCTAGAAATTGTTTCTATGGAGTTTTATTATACCAATCATATTAAAACCGCTTATTATTGTAAAATTATCTCAAACAACGGTATTTGGACATAAGCTTTCAACTTCAAAACCTAGACATAACAACAGAATTTAATGTCATTGTTTAAATTATTCCTCTTAGGATGACATAAAATATATAGAGCGAGATGAGGTTAAATTATTCTTCCTAGGGTTATTGATCAGGTGATATTATTTTTTTTATTTATTTTCAGTAATATAATTATTTTTTGTATTCAATTAAATCCCAAAATATGTTTTCCGCATACGCATAATGAGTTGAAAGTTCATGGGCAGCAATTGCTAGAATGAATCACTTCATTTAAAACTTTCGTATCTTGTTTATTAATTACGCAACTGACTAAAAACTTACTACCTGTCATATCTTCCGAACGGCGCAAGAAAAATCCTAATTAGTTTCGACGAGAAGCACAATCTTATGGAAAATGTCCACTCTAATTATTCCACTCTTCATTTCTTAATAAGCCTATTCAGCTGCAATTAGCCATCCAGAAGAAGGAGCTTCTTCGTATTTTAAACAATGAGGAAAATTTCGAGGATAATCATCTTAAAAATATCTTTTATATTATTCACGCCCGAAGAGTTTCATTTGTATGGCTTTTAAAGAAAAATTTTGTGCGATAAGATAAAGTAATATCTCATTTATAATTCATCGAACTAATTAATGTGTACTAGAAATGATCTTTTGACATAAAGCATGTATTATAAATTTGTCAAACGGCACGAAGAAAAGGCATACGGAGACACGTGGAAACCATTACAGGTTTGTTATGGGGACCTTTTTAATAAACACATGAAAATCTTGATGACATGATTTAACATTCTAGTAACGTGAATTCATATGAGCGATATCACATATATGGCAGTTATTGGAAATGATTAATTAAAATTCTGATTAGTTCTAATCCCACTTGGTCTAGTATATCCAACCAAATCTATGAGTCCAGGAATCATGATAAAGGGAAAGTATGGAATCTACTACAGGTCAGAGTTACATTGGAATACCTAGTTAGTACCTGAGGTAAAAGCCTGACTTTACTCTAAAACATGGTCTTAGATTGTCTTCCTAGAAGATTTTCAGGAAAAACTGGCCCATATTTGCATTGGGCTTGGAGGAAAACTTCCAACAGCCAACATAAGTTCAGGAATTTGTTGATAAAATGACCATTTGCTGCTAAACGACCATATGCCAGTTTTTAAATAATGTTCGTTAAGAGCACAGTCAGAATACAGAATCCATAACCTTCTTCATCCGATTCACATTCCTCAGACATGCGAAACCACGCCTTAACCTTCTAGACAACTAGTGGGCTTCAAATTGAAACCAATTACATCATTTGATTTCTTTTAAAATGTTTTCAGCAATCTTATTTATCATTGATTTAATTAAGTATTTTAATGTACAGTCTCAATATTAATAAAACAAACGATGGAGGTTTTTGACTTTGATCGAATATTGAGAAAAGTATCAAACTTTTATTGAAGAGAGTTAGGAGAAAGTTATTGGGAAACATCTTATCTTTTAAAAATTTAGAATTCAAGGCAAATAGATTCTTCATTTATTGAAGAAGTGTTGAGCAAATGTTATATTGTTCTCATCACTATATTTTTGTGCGAACAGTTTTAATTTATTTCGGGATGTGTTTGGGTACATGAAAGCCAAAGCCAAACCACCCAGAAGAGATTTAATTGAAATTTTATACAACCAGTATTCCTGGCGAGCCAGTTGGTCGATAAAGGCGACTAATTTAAGAACACAACAAACTAATTCTAGTGAAAAATATACTTTTTAGAGACATGTTAACTACAGCTTTGGAGCTAGTCAAAGTCGTATCTCTTCCTGAATATCCTTAATCCTCTCTGAACATCCTTAATTCTATCTGAATATCCTTAGTCCACCCCTATTTGATGCGTTGAAATGTATTGATAAAATGGAATCATTTCTAATCAATAGTTTTAAGCAAAAAATATTTGCGAGATAGATTCTTCATCACTTAAAAATCTTTTTTTCTTTTTCGAAGAAAAGTAATTAAATTTTGTTTTCTATAGTTAGTTAAAAGTTATTTAGTACTTTAGTTAAATACAGTACTAAAAAAATGTTGATCTTATGCGAATGTAAGATGAAAAGGCTATATAACGAAACAGATATTATGTTGAAAATGTTATCCCAAAAACTAAATGTTGAATGAAAGAATAATGCAATTAAAAGTTTACGTTTCAACCTTTTTAAAGATCATTTTCACTGGAAATTCCACAATAATGTATATGCTAGGGTCAATGTGGATAAGCGGTTATTGTGTATAATAACCACATAAAAATCCAGTTTTTCTGCATAATAACAACTTAAATAATCCTGTCATTTTGTATAAAAACCGATTTACCACATTGACCGTAACTACACATCGTGAATATCTCTTACATGATACCGAACATACAAGTTTCATAACTGAAATTAATTTATTCAAATGTAAAATTTTCTCAATTATCGGAAGAGATCGAATTATCGCTTGTTGCCCACTCATTTCTGATAAAACCGTCTAATGGAACTGAAAGTGGTGCTAAGCCTGTCATCTATCATTCGAGTATATTCTCTTTTGGTGGATGCTCTCAACTCTTCAATTGTAGCTGGCCTTGAGCCATCATCGAAGTGCAATTAAGTTATGTATTTAATTTATAAGTATAAATGAGTATTTAGGATATTCGACCTTCATAAAATTCAATATTACTGTTCAAAGATTTAAGTTTCAAAAATATCAATTTGTGCAAGAACCCTTATCATTTTGTTTCTCTCACAAAACAAAAACAATTCAAATCTTACAATGTCGATATCATTGTTAATACTAGCGGTATTAAACTGGAATTTATTTATAAGCTGCCCAACATGTCTGGCTCTGAAATTTGGAAAGAAAAATGACGCTACGTTCCGCATATGCGCAATAACAAATTATTTACTAAAAATACTCTTATTTCTTGTAATATTCAAAGCATTTATTTGAAATTTTAACGCAGTGCTTCTTTTAAATATTGTCAAGTATTCTTTAAGTTTTGTATAAATTGGTTGAAAACCCTGCATTTTATAAACAAAATGCATGCGGAAAATCTTGAGATGTTTTTAAAGAAACCTATATATTTTCCCGAATTTTCGTGTTATTTTTACGAAACTGTATGTAAATATTATGCACATCAAACATAACTATTGATTAAAATGTCATTTTCAGTTTTTTGTGAAACGAGATAGGTGGAAATCCTTTTTCTTCTTCATCGCTTTCTGGTCGCCCCCCCCAAATGCCCTCGTGACCAAATCTTCACTGTAAAAGCCGAGATCCGACGATAGTATGTCCAACGATACTGTGCAAGTGACAGCGAATCATTCTATCAATAATAACACCTATTTTTTTCATTTTAATCCATTATACGCCAAAATTCTATTGTTTCACTTTTAAGAAACCAAACGTCCTCCCACTGGTGCGGCGCGGAAGTTGGGAGAGGGAGACGCCAGCTCAAGTGTCGTCTTCGTCATCTGATCGCGGTTCAAAATTACGATATCAGTACCAAAATAGCACGTGTTTCTTCAAAGGGGGACGTTAATAAAACTAAACTTCAAAAGAATGGCTTCTTTGCGATATCTTCGGAGAAATGGTAAAAGAACAGATTTCGATATAATCTAAAAACAAACGAGATTAACGCAAAAAACCCGGCATATTCTGCCTAAGATCATTAGACAATTGTCAGCCATGCCGAAATATGACTACTTAGCAGACATTTAATTTTATTGTCAGAAACTTGGAGCTGACTGAAATTCAATTCACCTGAGCCTTTAGGGTTCAAATCGAATTACCCACTTTCACTTCTCGAAATTCTGTATAGAATTTCGTCTGAGAAAGGCTTACGTATGAACTGAGTGTCAAGTTATATTTCATTGAATTGATTCTTAACGTATATAATCCATGTGCTGCTTCTGATGTGCTAAATTTAGTGTCACTAATGACGGAAGCCTTCTATTAGGAAATTTGTAGGAACGAGATTTAAAATCCAAAAACCATTATTTCCTAATCTATATATATAAACGAGAGAAAGTCACTCAGATTTAGCATGTATCAGAATTCTGTATCAGAGACAGAAGAAACGTTATTAAGGAACGTGACAGCTTTAATAATTTTAGAACTTGCGGCAGATAAATTCTTTGTCAAGATAAGGTGAGCTGTTGTTATATTGTTCACTAGCAGTACGCGCACGGCGTTGCCCGTGGAATTAAGACTTCAACAAAATGAAAAAAAAACGCCCACAATGACATGAAAAAGTTTGGAAAACAAAATCTAAACAAATGATACACATTTTTTGATTTTCCTGCTTATTTTTTTTTCGCGCTACAGTACAGAGTACGTTAATCCAAAACAATATTACAAAATTGGAACGTGAAAAGGATTATTATACAGCAAGCAAAATATAAATCAAATCCGAAAATAATAATCGAAGTAATTCATTCAGGTGAAGGTCATGACGTATCCTGCGCGTCCGCCAATCAAAATTGGCATCAATGTTCCGAAGAAGTGCCGAGTGAGGAACTCGATCGAGAAAATTAACTCTCAACGGCCCAGGAAAAAATTCATTTAAAAAAATGGGAAAAGATAATTTAACCGTTCTTGTTTTAAATCCGACAGAACCGTTCTAGTTTTAAGCTGAAAAAAATTGAAAATAATAGTGTTATTAGAAAGTCGGATGCAACAAATTTAAAAACAAAACTAACATTTAGATAGCAAAACTGACTATTTTTTAAAAACTTCTCAAAATTCAGTAAATTACGTTAGAAATTCAAAACTAACTTCATTAGAACGGAAATCGTGTGCTCTTTCCGATGGTGTATCTATTTTTGTCGTACAATTATTCGAAACCATTCTATTGAGAAATTAGTGCGAAAAATCAACCAAAACAACACAAAACATTAAATAAAAGAATTTCTAGATTAAAATTTAAAATTTCGGCTTCGAGGCGCATTCAGTCACCATTACGACTACCTGTATGTCAAATTTCATGGCTGTAAGTGCTATAGACTCGTCTGGACATCGCAGACAAACACACACACACGCACAAACATTGCCTTTTATAAGTATAGATAACATTTTCGTGCTAACGGTCGAATAAAAATGCTAAAAAGGAATTAAAGTTTTTTTTTTCTCTTTAAAGTATTCGGAAAAACGATTGAAAGAATTCTGCACTTTATTTAAATAAGATTTTAAAACTCATGAATGATTTGATTTTTCTTTTGGAGTTTAGGAGGTGTAGATTATTAGAATTTAGGAGGTTTTATGAGGCGATTTTTCTCAAAACTCTAACAGTAGAAACAGAGATAAGTATTTGATTAAATATTTTTTTTAATTAGCTTGTAAAATCTATTATTTATAATAATATTTAATTCATCATGAATGTTACTTTGACTCGCTTGATAATCCCAATAAAATGAGAAACATTTCACTTCTTAATCAATAAAATTGACATTCAATCTAATGACTTCATATTACATTATTTGAAAAGAAACAGAGGCACAGAACATTTTTTAAAATAAATAATTATATAATTATTACTCATAACTGCTAATTTATTTTAGCAATTATATATTCATATATTCAGCAAAAGAAAGTTTAATTACTTTTCTTGTAGGTGTAACCAGCCATTACTATTATTCTTTTCTAACTTTATTTATGAGAAGAAAAATGTCGGTTTTCTTATTTAGTTCATGAATACACTAAAAGTAATTAAATGAAATCACAGTAACCATAAAACATGTCGCTAGCATTTTCTGCCTATGCACTTCATGACAGTGTCATAATTATCACTCAGTCATAGTTATAACCCCATTATGAAAAAATACTTAAGTAAGGCGAGTTATGTTTTGAAAAAGGACAGACTGAAAGAAAAGCACTGCTTAACTACACTTAGGAATGGATTTTCCGAGAAAACATTCGAGACAACCGAAATGCTCGTTAATTTCCATTTCTGGTTAATTAACACATATTTGTAGAAAAAGCATGATATTTAATAGATTTTTCGAAAGAAAACTAAGTTGGTTGCTCTGAGTTCTTAGAATATTTATTTGTTTCAGTTAAGAGAGTAGTAACTCTCAAATAAATAGTATTCCAATTAATTAGGATGCATTTATTCAATCTAGAATAACATCATTCTAAAATCCAATTTCCTTCATGTTTATTCTTTTTTTAAGACATCAACATCCACATTTTTAATGTTTACCTCATTAAGGGCTCAAGCAACCAAATTCATTTAGCTGTTTCAGAATTTATGCAAGTTTGAAGTTTCTTTTTAAGTAAACGTACCTATCCCCCTTCTTTCAATCAATCTTTTTTTGCGGGATTTCATTGATTTTTATATCTTGTGAGTATTTCATTTTGGCTGCTATAATAGTTCATCAATGTTAAAATTAATATTTTGTGCAATGTTTAAATTTAAATATTTTCAGTCAATGAAAGATAGATATTTTCTGCTAATATACAGAATGATTCAGAAGGTTAGAGAAATTTTAAAATCGATAATTAACGAAAGAATGACAATTAAATGATGCCCTTTCCACATAACAGATGGAAATTAATTCGGACTTTTAACATGATAATGTTTTAGGATGATAAATTTTCTGCAGTTTGTGTGTTATAAAAGGCGCGACTCACAGAAAGGACATAGGACGTTTGGACATAGAGCTGCCAGCTTTGATTCAAACATGCTTTAGAGGGTTGAAATGTGCACCTCAGAGCAATTTTTTGGCATTTTAATTGGGATTTTAATCTATAAATAAATACTACTACTTCAGAAAATATTATAGCAGAAAAATGTCTTATGCTCTATTTGAATTTTTTTTTTTAATTTAGCTTCTCATTCATACCAATTTTATTTCCCCACAGCGCTTTTTTAATTTTATAAGGTTTTCAAAATTAATTTTAAGCGCAATTTGTAACAGTGTTTT